>JACXGM010002434.1:0-14331 GCA_016801145.1 Umbra pygmaea
ACAAAATGGAGTGAGCAGGTGTGGTGAATCATGATAATTGAGTCCGGGTATGGGAACTGTAGTTCTGAGGAAGTATGACTAGGGAAGCTGTAGTCCACAGGAAGTAGAACTGATGTATGGGAATTGTAGTTCTGAGCGGGATGGAATAGGGAAGTGGCAATGTCCAGGGAAGGGGAACTGGGAATCGTTACACAAACTAAAATATGTCTCGATGTTGGGCCCACCCTGCAAACTCATTGAATGTCACTGTGCAGCTCTGGTCTTATTGAAAGTTCTGCCAAATTGTCTTCCTTCACTTACGTCACAGATTTTGGTGGAGATTCCCTCGCTGACCCTATGTAAGGAAATGGCTGCCATAGAGGTGAAAAACACCACTGGGTTTCAAGCAAACTGTGGTAAGATAATGACTCTACTTAGACTGTGCATATAACATAAACAATATACTACACATCCAGACTTAAATGGGGGGCTTAAAAAATGTTTGCATTGTTGTTACATAGGCTGAGAAAAGTTAGACAATCTAACTTACATTAGGTAGGGGATTATTAGATAGGAAATGTTAGCTAACTTTGAAGAGCCAACTTTATATTGTAGGTAACCATGGGCGAGTTGACCACAACTCAGGAAGGTAGCTTTGTGTTAGTAGTACATACCCAGCCATTCATTTACAGTTTGCTGTCAGGATACAGTTGTTCATTTTATAACTGCCAAAGTCTTGTAGAGCTCAGTTTCCTGCCCTTGTCGTTTGCAAGCAACATCTATGTTTTTATTCAGGTCCATGTGGCGTAGTGGGCTAAGTCGCTGCATTGCAGGACAGTCTATGGCATGATGGTCATGGTTTCTCTGACTTTCATAACTAGTTATTAGAGCACATTTAATCTACAACGTGTGATGTTTGAAAAGGAAATCTATCATGTTTTCTTATTCTCTCTGTGGTTTCTCTTTTCCTATTTACACACTATGTCAAAGGTGACAACTCCTCTAGCTGGTTGTCACCACATCACTGGTGCTGTCACAGGGCACAGGGTCCATAATGCCTGAACCCTAACACTGAATTGATTTGTGACCCCCTGACGCATGCTGTTTGGCAAGCCAGTGTCAAAATGATACTACTCAAGCTGCCTTTTTTTCAGACAAACACTGATTATTTTTGCGTCATGAAACTGATGTTCCAAGCCCCCTGAGTTCTCATTATTCGTATTGCTTCTCTGATCTGCAGTGGGTAGTCACTTGTTATGGATTTGCATGGCTGGCACAAGGCAATATCTAATCCCAAAACTGCACAGGTTTTTGGTTTATTAAACCTTTTTTGATGGTTTTTCATTGTTATGAGACTGAAAAAAGGTTGTGACATTGGATCAATAGCCTTTACAGTTTGCTATCTATGTGTCACAATGGATTGGCTTTATGGGACCTACATAAAACTATTTATTTCCATTTTAGCCTGGCCCCTGGTTAAGATTATTCCCTGATTTTAAAATAATTCAGCATTATAGAAATCAAGGTTATCCTCCACATTTTGCTAAGGGATTTTAAGACCCACTTATCTCAAAATCACAGCCTCGTCATTGGAGGCTTATTAGATAGCAGCAAGGATTGAAAGGTTAAGTATAATTAAATAGTTCCAATCTAGTTACTGTTGCAAGCTTATATCTGCTGGGGAAGGAGACATAGGGAAAAACAGAGAAGAAAAAGAGAGATAATGTGAATAAGAGGAAATTGTAGCCAAGCTGTGTTATACATTGCAGTGAAACAATGTTACCAATGACAGCTGCAACACATATTAGTAAACACATTCTAAAATATCTGCAATATAACTGACTGGAATGGGTTCCAAGCTTGTTACAATTACCTTGTTATCTATTATCTGTACTGTCTGAAGTTGCCTAATCACTCACTGAAGTGATTAGTATGTGAAGTCAAAGTATCAATACACTGGTAAATGAAACTTAACATGAAGAGGGTAGACTCTTGCTTGTAATACCCGTCGGTATCAGTGATAGAGTAGTATCTAATTCAACAATACACATAAGATAAGCCCACTGCCTTTGGCACCGTCCCTACTGCTGAATTGAATTCCTATAGTAACGTGTAAGTGCTGTATACTCTATCAGCAAGGACAGATATACATACTACGAGGTCCCTGGGCACGAGTGCCTTTGGAGCACCCCACCTGAACTGACATGATATTCAATTGACACTTGAGAGTGTCAAAGCATTATACCACCCAAACCATCAGAGTCAGTTTATCGCAGCTGAAGATTTTGCGTCTCAAAATTGGGTCGTTTTCAGTTACTTTATTTTTTTAACTAAAAACATTACAGACAGGAAGTGAAAATGACAAAATAATATTTCTGCAAGGATGTTGGACATCATCCTGCACTAACATAGGTTTTTATGGGGGGGCGGGGGGGGGGGGGGCTGGGTTTTTAAATAGCAGAGGCCACACAGCTGAGCTATTCACACCCTGTGACATAAAAACAAAAACACGTTGCTCGCATGCACCAAAATTATGGCCAACATTACCCTTCCTTGACAGCAGAAACTGGCATATTAAAAAGGTTATGTCTTTAAGTTAATAACAATAGAATTTCTAGCGGAAAATGGATACTACAATTGTGCTTTCTGTCTTCAATGAAAGCATACAACCATTAGTACCGATTTTTTGTATGCTGTTACGTCCCTCTCGCTCTCTCTGTATCTGCCTTATTGTTTCAGTTCAGACACAGGTGGAGCTGATTGGGTCGTTAGGAAACAAGTGCCACCTGGGTTGGTTCTGCCTGCCCAGGGGTTAAAAGCTTCAACTGTCTCTACCTGACTCTCTCTCTCTGCTCTCAGCACATTGGTTTGCTGTGGTTTGACAAACATATTGATATACATATTGAGCACACTTAACAACACTTACACCTTACAGGCTACCTTGCATCCAAACAATGGCACTACACCCTCATGTCCACCATCACACCTCATGGTTTATGTTGTTTGTTGTTGGCTAAGTTGGTTTAATTAATAAACTCACAACTATACTATTATACCTCTGTCAACGTGTGGACTCCCTTGTTTGTCACTCTCCATGAGCCGGGTTGTGCCAATACAGTATGGTTACCTAGCAACCGATGCATAAAAACACCAAGTGGTCAGTGGGTGTATTACATTCTACACGACCCGGTAGGTGAGTGGGCTATGAACTGCGAGTCTGGGGTTCGATTCCCCAGTAAATAGTTCTTGTTTCTGAGAGAATTATTTTCAACTGCCCCTCAATTTATGTAATTTATTTTTGCGCTTTCAAATATGTTTCAAATTTCATGGTTGAATATCATTTTTTCGATTCTTTTAGTGTTTAAATTGTTGAATTGCACGCGGCTTGATATTGCTGCAATGTGCAGACAAGTGTTTTTTACTCACTACTGTCACCATAATCAATTAAGTGATTTTAACATACTAGTTTGGTTGAGGAACTGAAATTTTTCTCATTATGACATGCCAGCCAACAGCAAAAGGAACGGTTTTGAGTTGAAAGCTTCTACATAGTCAGGTAGAAAATGTCTTATAATAAGTAGATCATGATTCTGTAAATGTGAATGATGTGTATCATAAAAGAGAAATTTTCATTGCAGATTTTGCATTAAAATTATGGTTAAATAAGTAGGTGCTGTAACAGGTTATTTTGTAACGTGCCACATCTATGGGTGGAAGCAGAGGCGTCATGCCCATTTAAACTGATGGGACACGTGCCCCTTCCGAATTTTGAGCCAAGTGGATTTTCCTTTTAATATCTGTATTTGTGGGCACATGTTTCTGTGTGTTGTGCACACTGTGCCCCCTTAAAAAAATAAGTCCATGATGCCCCTGGGTGGAAGCCGAGCAACTTATGAGTTCAGCATGTTGTACCTCATGAAAAGTTAATGTCAACAATAACAAGCGATTCGATATTGTGATTGTTATATGACTTGTTATGGGGAGAAATGTGTGTCTCTGCGCAGCTGTAGCTGTTTCCTCTACAGAAAAACAACCCTTGGAATTAGCCTGCCTTTGATCAAGCTACCACATGACCAAGAATTAGCCTAACAGTAGCCCATTAATGGCGATACAGCTCTTAAACTGTTAAAAACTAAATTACTGTAGAGCTGGTAAATAAACCCATGCACTTTGACAAGCATCGGAACAAGTGTGAGATATAAAATCTGTGCGTTTTACCATGCTTCTTTAACCTGTTGAGGAGTACTGTCACAAATATGTGATGAGCTGCTACTGGCCCCCTGGGAAAACGGTCACAAATATGTGATTAGAACATTAGCACAGTATTATGATGTCATAAGGAAAAATGTTGAGAGATTTCCACATTTTCCCATTAGTTTTTTTGTTTTATTACATTGTGTGATCAATATGCCAGGTTAAATGCACAGGGGTGCAAATAGTATTCACTTCTAATTGCACCAGGGTACAAATAGCATACATTGATATTTGTACCAGACGGGGTATTATTAGAACACATTGCTGTGTGTACCTGGGTACAAATAGCATATAATTCTAATTGCACAGGGAACGAATAGCATACACTACTAATTGTACCAGGGGTGCACATTTTTTTATTAATCTTGTTGTCAAGGGTCTTCTGAATCCAAAACTATGAAGCACTTCATTGAAAGACAGAGTATGACCCTTTCAGAGGCCAAAAGTTTAACATAGTGCCAGGGTTAAGGCCGTAGTACATAAAAAAACACCTTTAGATAACTCACTGAGTTTACAGTGCAATCCTGAATCGTGTAAAAAATATACAGGTCTGGAAAGAATTAAGAAATCACTGTAAAAATCATCAGTGTCTCTGGATTTACTATTGATATGTATGTGCTTGGGTAAAATTATTATTCCATAAACTACTGACAACATTTCTCCCAAAATCTAAATTAATGTATATCTTTGAGGGCATTTATTTGCAGAAAATTGGTCAAAATAACAAAAAAATACATTGTTTTTCAGACCATGAATAATTCTAAGAAAATAAGTTCATATTTATTTTAATTTTTTAAAATATTTTTTATATTTGAAGATTTCAACAGAACAAACTAAAAAACAGTATACATACTGTATTCTGCAATACATCCCTACCCATACCAACCCTCCCTCCTCCCCTAAACCACACCCCACACCACACAGGTAGACATAACAAAAACACACTAACATACATACAAATACAGACAGTAACAAAAACAAATTACACTTGATGGACTAGGAACCTTATATGATTTAAATCTAATCTGAGGGGAGCCTCTGTATGCTAATAAAATATGAAATAAAAGTCTGCCATTTATCAGAAATTTTGATTGTGATCCCCTAATGAAATATTAACTGTTTTTAAGTTTTAAGAATAACACAACATCACATAGCCTAAGGATAAGGTTGGCTGACAACACTTCCACTGCAGCAAAATCCTATTTCGAGCTAATAGTGTAGTAAAGGCAATGATATCAGCGTTTTTATAATTTTGTAAGAAAGGGTCCCCAGATACTCCAAACAATGCTATTAGGTGGTATGTGGCTAAATTAAATTTAAGTGCTTCTGAAAGTGTATGGAATACCAAGGTCCAATAGTTATTCAATTTCAAGCAAGTAATAAACATATGGTAGGGGTCATATTTATTTTTAAACAACACAGTACTAATATGTTAACTTAGAAAGAGTTCAGAAATCAATATTTGGTATAATAATAATAAGTTATTAATTATGCCAAGATATTTAGGTTTGTTTGAACTGCACGTTTTGTTATTAGGCTATATTTGTACTTCAATTACGTTGCTCCGGTACATTTCGTTTAGCAGATTTATGCGAGAACATTCCACACGTTCTATAGCGTTCAAAATTATATTGCAACATTCACAGTTAAGGTTAGGTAGGAGGATACTAACGGTTAAGGTTAGGCATGAGGTTACTAACGGTTAAGGTTAGATATGACATTACTGAGGTTAAGGTTAGAATTAAGGTTAGGGTTAACATTACAAAAACCGATAATCACGTGTCTGCATGACGCAAGCAATGTAGAACAAAACACACACAATGTGCCGGTCTGGATTTGAACTCGCAAACACTGGCATGCAAGTCGCGGATTTATACAACCATCCACCACCCCGACCTCCACCCTAGCAAAAACTATGCTATTTACATGCTACGTCATGGTCTTCATATGTTCAAATTTGACGTTATTCGAGTGTTCAATTTAGTTCCCTACAAACGTAATTGACCCTCTCATACGTTCATATTTCACACATTTCGATTTTACAAAATAGTTCCCTCAGAACGTATTTCATGTGATTTAGGGCTGGACTTTATGCCACTCCTGGCCCAAATATTTGAGTATCTCCGCTTTCTTTGATGGTTTTTGACTATCCATCTTCCTCTTGATCACATTCCAGAGGGTTAATTTAAGAAAAAATGTCTGTGGTATCTTAATTTGTTTAAGATTAGTATAATATTAAATACATGAAATGAAATAGATCTATTAGCTAATACACACTGTTAGTTAGAGTCCCTGGTATTAGTAGTAGTGGGACGGAGGGCCCCCTGTATAGTTTGTAGAGGAGGGGCCTTAGTATGGTTTGTGAAGGAGTCCTGCTAAGAGTTGAGGTGTAGCCAGCGGGGCTGGTATGGGTTAAGGTGGAGCTAAGCGGCCCTGGTATGAGTTGTAGAAGGGCCGTGGTTTGAGTTCTAGAAGGGCCCTGGTATGAGGTGTAGAAAGTGCAGTCACAAGGGACTTGATGGGGTATATGGTCCAAGTTTTCAAGCACTATTGGTCTTTCTATCTACATTTTGTATTCCCAGTAGATTGTCTCATGGGCATTATGCTACGTTCAGACTGAATGCGAATTGAGCGTGAAATGAACTTCTATCGCATCAAGTTGGACGCTTGAACAATTTGAATCCACTCGCGTGTCCAAAGCGAATAGGATGCGTGAATAAATCGAACTCTTGAAGCAAAATAGACGCATGTTCGAGGGAAAATGTGCTTCTTGTGGGAGGGGCAAGTGCTAAGCGGTTGTCTGTTTCCAAGATGGCTGATGTTAATCGAGCATTCATCGAGAGAGTCACTGCTCTGTATTTGCTCAGGGGAGCAGAAGAGTCCTTTTATTCCTGTCTCTGTAAAAAATATGAACTTGTATCATACAGCTCAGTATGACTGCTCACGGCCAGTATCAGATGTTCCTCCACATTGAATGAATGTTGAATAAGTCATATCATACACGTGACTTTATCAAAGGACAGCAGCAAACAGGCTCTGATTGGTTACCACGGCACAAACAGATGCAGAAGTTCAAATTTTTCAACTCGGGCATCAGACGACAATTCGCTTTAAACATGTAAATGCACAAACAAGCACCAAATTAAATCACTTGTGTGGAATCGCATACATTGGGCCGTGCTTAATGCATCAATTGTGCTGCCGGACCTACAGACGCTCGTAAACACGGTCTGAACCTTCGGTCTGAACGTAGCATTAGGGGTCCCAGGGTGTCATTTAGCCCAAGGCCCCCTAATGGTCAGAGGCCCCTGGGCCCAAGCCCCATTTGACCTGTTCATTATCCGGACCTGTCTATTTATTACACCAGGTTTGTGTGTCCCATATGGGAATAAGCAACACTTGCTTATCAATACTAGCCAATAACTTCTATGCATCCACTATTGTTGGTGGGGGTTTGCAATTGCGAAAATCACTGGATATAGGATACTCTACATGTCACAAGCTGAATTAGTAAATTGGAGGCAAGAGGGAAACTATTGAACACACCTGATTTGAGTTGTTAATTGGACAGGGAGTTTTGGATTTGCAGTTTTTGTCCTATAAATCCTGTGTGTATTGTTTGAGTCAGACAGAGAATCTCTCAATCCACTTTCATCTCCTTTTCCCCACTTTCCTTTGATAGGGAGCAGTTCTCTAAGCTTAATGTTTGTTAATTGGTATGTTGTTCTGAATCGCTATTTGCAATAAAATTATACTATCCTAGGCAGTGGAGGAGAGCCGCACAAGATCAGAGACTGTGAAGGAGAATAAAAAACGTGTATCTAGGAGCGAACTGTCTATGTACTACTGTCATCTGTGGTCTCACATTGTCTGGGGTGTGGCTGTTGGTGATGTTGCTGTCCAGGACAGAGTGGTGAGCCCAGGACATGGGGAGCTGTGGAAATGGCAGTGTGTTAGGCTGCGTGTGTTCTAAGCTGAGAAAATACTATTTAATATATCAATCAATTAATCAATCAATCAAAGTTTTATTAAGGACACATGGTCCAACCACATAAGTGTGGGTTTTATTATTTTGGGGGAAATTACTCCTGGAGGACGGGGGGTTGGGAATATATCCCAATAATTGTCTTTCTTGTTTTATTTAGTTTTGTGTGTCTTTACATTTTTCAATAAATTCCCCCATAGCAGAGGAGAGTCCGAGTGGGCGTAGTTGGGCAGTGTTAAGTGTGCATTCCCTACTGGGTTTCCTTGTAGAACAGTGGTAGTGTTTTACACAATACTATTTGTACTGTGCTCCATCAAACATATTGTAGTGTAATAACCATAATATTTTGTTGTATCTTATACCTAACTATTTACAGTGTTTTACCTTTGATTATTTGTGATGAAATGGATTAGTGTGGAGTGATATTGCCACATTGTTGCCCTGCCATGTATGTACAGTGACTGTAGAAGGCTAATAGGCACCAGATAGATTTTGCCCTCAGAAGGAATGTCATCTTGAGCTAGCTATCAATTTTCAGATTTAGAGCAAATGATCCAACTGGGGAAATAGCAACACCATATGTTGCGATAATGTCTCTAATGCCAAGAGACATTTTAGGCATTTCAATTAGCATATATGTTTGCATCATTTATTATTTTAGTGACCTTGAGTGCATCTTATCCATTGCTGAACCAGAGCTGACTCTAATCCACTTTTCAAATGTTATTTCTAGGCATTAATAAGCACACCCCTATAGGAGGCTTATAATTATAGATAAAATAAACCATTTGTTTATGTGTGAATGATCAGAGCAATTACATTAAAGAAATATATATATATATATATATTTGGCTAAGGCTTAACTTACTGATTCTGTATTTTAGAGTTTTGAAGAAACAAAACAATAACAGTTAAACCAGCATACAGTGTCTTGCGTAAGTATGCACCCCTTTGGACGTTTCCACATTTTGTAGTGACAGCCTGTAATGAAATATGATTGTATTGGATTTTTACCATTTGATTTTCACAACATTCCAAACACTTTGAAAGTATTTTTTAAATTATTTTTTATTGTGATACAAAAGATAAATATAAAAAAACAGATTTTATTGTTTAAAGAGGGGGGTGACTACGTCACAAATGCCACTTATATGTTTCTGTTATTGCCAGAGTTATTGTGAGACATTTAGGTTAATTTACTATGTAAGGAGTTAACTTTGGTTGGTTCAGGGCTCATTTTTTTGTTAATCAAGGATGGCAACTGCACCAGAGCAGGGGAGACAAACCACCTGGCACTGGACAGAAGAAGGCATGCCCAATAACCTGTGATATGGGTTCCCAGAGCTGGTTTTGACCTTCATCGAAATCATTAACCACAGTGACCACTAGACAACTGCTCTGGGTGGAATACAACACTTACTAAGCATTGGCTAAGGGACATGCCGTGAGTATGATTTCCTAGATATTCTGGATGGTCCAACTAAGACAAGTTCCTCCACGGAGACTAGAGAATGTCTGGAACAGCTACCAGTGGAGGACCATCATTTGCCAGGCTGAGGTGACACCCAACAGAAGTCAGTAGAATTATGCATACTAAGTATACATTTGAGGGAAGTGCTTTGACAGAGTATAGAGCTAACGCACCTTGTCAACTGTTTTTGGATGGAAATCTGATGGCCCTTGTTTTCACACTCTGTCCACTTTAGCACTCCAGGTTAAGGTCGCGGGGTGGAAATCCCAACTGTAATTGGATCCTACATTCGACTCATGCAGAGACACTTCGGAACGATAAACAAATCGCTAAATAGGACTTAATGCCTTTGAGCCAAATGACAGACAGACTAGTTGGTAATAAAGTGGAAGGACGTTTTAATTTAGATATTTGTACACTTAGTTTAGTTGTGCTATTTAATGGATGTATATGTTGAACTGACTGAGATTTCCCTTGTTCCATTATTGTCACAATTTATTGGTGTTGATATAGTAGAGACAAATGCGAAGGATTCAAAGTAAACGCTTGGTTTATTGTGCTGACAATACTTCTCAAAATAATACTGCCGCGAGGGGCAAAACAGCGAATAACGTGACACTAGAAATACACCAACACTCACATAAAAGAACAGGGCATATAGCCACAATAAACGACAGCATAGAAACACTCACACAGGACTTATATACATAACTAATGAATAAATGAATGCACCTGGATAAGTAATCAAGACAAACTGTAGGACAATAGGACATGTGACATTAAACATGTGACTGGACAAGCAGGAACTAAAACAACAAAGCACACTGGAGAGAAACGTAAGACACACGGGAGCAACTAAAACACACATGTACGATTCCCTTAGGGGGGATCGTTACAATTATCATTTAACCCAGTCATAGATCCAACAGTTCAAGGGATATTGTGTGCAACTTGGGTATATATATTTCAAATGTAAACAACTACTTTTATTTACTGGTGTGCATTTATGAAAAAATAATTATAAATTGCCTCATCCTTATGCCAACCTACCTAAGGGGCAGGTCAGTCCACTTGGGCTAAATACTGGGTTGTAGCAATTAGGGTAGTTTGCTGTTTGCTGTGTGGTTTGAAACTTTAATGGCCATTTTGATTTAACATATTGTGTGTTTTAATGGATAATATCCCTGTAATAGTCAACCCATCATTAAACATTTGATTATTTTAAAAAGTAGAAATAATTAAATAATTGTTTTGTACTAACCCACCTTGTCTTTGTAGCTGTGAAATCCAGTCTCCAGGAACTGTATTGATGCCTTTCACCAATTTTTGCTTCCTTGGGGTACACATTTAAGGATGTGTGTGAAATTACTATAGGTACTGGGAAATCAACAGCACTAAATCACATGAAATACATTCTGAGGGAACTATTTTGTAAAAACGAAATATGTGAAATATGAACGTATGAGAGGGTCAATTACGTTTGTAGGGAACTAAATTGAACACCCGAATAACGTTAAAAATTAACACATGAAGATCATGACGTAGCATGTAAATTGCATAGTTTTTGCTAGGGTGGAGGTCGGGGATGGTGGACGGGCGTATAACTCCGCGACTTGCATGCCAGTGTTCGCAAGTTCAAATCTAGACCGGCACTTTGTGTGTGATTTCTTCTACATTGCTTGCGTCATGCAGACACGCGATTATTGGTTTTTGTAATGTCAACCCTAACCTTAATTCTAACCTTAACCTCAGTACTGTCATATCTAACCGTAACCGTTAGTATCTTCCGACCTAACCTTAACTGTGAATGTTGCAATATAATTTTTAACACTATGGAATGTGTGGAATGTTCTCGCATAAATCGGCTAAACAAAATGTACCCGAGCAACGTAATTGAAGTACAGATATAGCCTAATAACGAAACGTGCAGTTCAAACGTAAAAAACCCTAAACATGTTGGCATATAACACATTCAGGTTTTTTAAAATAGTCTCCTGAGAACGTAATTTGGGAGAAAATCTGAGATGTACGTTTGGAAATCAAAGAGCTTTTAGCTGAGATAAAATAGATGGTGGTTGACCTATATATATATATATATATGTTCTAAAAAAGTAAGAGAACATTCAGATCTGAGGCCCATGTAGGGTCTGTGGCACTACTCGTCAGCATCAGATGCACCGATACATAACATGTCAGATGTTCTCAATTGGATTCAGGTCTGCGGAACCTGAGGCCCAATCAATGGCATCAATGTCTTCATCATCCAGGAACTGTCTACACACTCTAGCCACATAAGGCCAGGTATTGTCCTGTGCCAGAAGGAACCCAGGGCCCACTGCACCAATGTAAGGTCTGGGGCTTTTATCCTGTTATCTACAGTATCAGCAGTCAGGTTACCGTTGTTTAGCAAATGGAGGTCTTTGTGACCCTCATAGGATGCCTCCCCAGACCACTGACCCACTGCCGAACCGTTCATGATGGATGATGTTCCAGGCAGCATAGCATTCACAGACTCTGTCAAGTTTGTCACATGTGAACCTGCTGTCATCTGAAAAGAGAACGGGGCACCAATGGCGGACCTGCCAATTCTCATGTTCTCTATCGAATGCCAATCGAGCTGCATGGAGCTGAGCTGTGAGCACAGGTTCCACTAGAGGATGTTGGACCCCCATGTTACCCTCATGGAATCTGTTTCTGAAAGTTTGTTTTGATTTTTCTGCCTAACGATGTCTTGCTTTAGTGGCAGTAACACCTCTTTGGACCACATAACAGAAACAGATTGCAAAAGCAACACTTGAAATCTAACACCCCAATCAGACCAGTTGCATCATTGCAGTTTGGTACAGCAGAAATACATTCATTTTCAATAAAACTGCAAAAGCAGTTCCGGTTCATTTTGAGTGTGTAATGATACACTCCCAAGGTAAAAGAAGAACAATGTTTATTTTATATAGGTCCTCAAAATCCAAGGCAGAAACAGCGCAGGCGAAGGCACAGAGGATAATCCAAGGCAGAATAATGAACAATGCAGGGGCCAGGCCAGAACAACAACATCAGAATATAGGCTAAGGTACAGATGTAAATCCAAGACAGAATAATCAACAAATAATGCAAAGGTCCAACCGGAATAACAATATAGTAATGTAATGCTCAGAAAGGAGAAAATAAATACTCACAATACCTCGCAGAGGCAAGAACATGTGTGTGCTTATATATACTGCTTGAGTGGGAGCAGGTGTACTGAATTTGGGTGATTGAGTCCGGGTTATGGGAAACGTAGTTCTGAGGAGGCAAGACTAGGAAAGCTGTAGTTCACAGGGAAGATGAACTGGGGAATGGGAATTGTAGTTCTGAGCAATCTAGGAAGGGGAAGATGTAGTTCTCTGGGAAGAGGAACTGAGAAACATTACCGAGGGATGCATCCATTCGAAAAATTGAGCGGATGGTTCGAATTGCATGCGTTAGACACACCTATACACCTACTGTAGCTTGGAAAAGGAGAATGTATTATTGCGAATATATGCATTTTGTTTTTCATTAAGGGTAGTTGAAGTACTAAAAAAAGTATTGGCACATTTTGTAGGATTATATTTTTTTGTTAATTGAAAATGTTCTATGACATGCTCATTTACCTTGGTAGCCAATAATAATTTCTCCCCTAAAAGTACGAGTGAACATTCTGGAAAAATAACCGAGATATATAAGATCAGACCCTTTAAAAACAAATGACACTCAACATTGAGAAAAGCATTTGTAATTGTTCTGTTGTACATGGAGGACAAGCCCCAATGACCAGCTGCCAAGAGCAAAGGTTTGTAGAGTGGATTTGGAGAAGCACGCAGGCTGGGGAGTTTCATTTTTTGTTGTTGACTATGTACAGTAGCTATCGACAGACGTGTCATACAAACAAGATCTTGCAGAGACTGCAATAAAATATTTGTTCCTCCATTGCGTTCTGGTGTAGAGTGAATGCATGCTGAAATTATATAATTATCTGATGCCTTCCAGTTCAAAATGAGCTTACTGTATATTGGTACAAGGATGGCCATTTGACTTGCTTGGATGGGGTTCATTAATTTATGTTATTACATTATCAGATTTTTGAATGCCATCACATTGCAAATAATAACTTTTGTACAGAAGAGATTTGTGCAGTTCCACTATTAAACTATTCAACAATTTTGAATTCATTTGAAAATGTAAGATGTAATTAGTGTTCATAGACTTAGGGCATGCTCGCCCTGAAACTATTTCATAATGTCAGGAAAGTCCCTACACATTTCATTTTGTTTGGTAATAACACACCTTAGTGGTCTGCCAGATGAATAATATTAACGATAATAAGACTTGCATATTAGTATCAGAACCATGTCTGACCTTATCATTTGTCATATTAGCCCCCACCCACACACAAACAAACACGCATGCACACATATACTGCACACACTGATAGTACCATTTAGATAAATAATTACAAAGTGTAGATATATGCATTGTTTACTTTTTAGCACCAGTCAGCAGTTGTCTGCATATATAGAAACAGCCTTAAACAAAAATGAGCAAGCTATGCAAAAAAAGAACTACAGTGAAGTGTCTATTTATGCCATTATGGTATAAAACAGACTGTAAATAAAAAGGTTAA
>JACXGM010002434.1:14431-41822 GCA_016801145.1 Umbra pygmaea
AGAGAGAGAGAGAGAGAGAGAGAGAGAGAGAGAGAGAGAGAGAGAGAGAGAGAGAGAGAGAGAGAGAGAAATAGTGAGCCTAATGAACAGGGCAAGTATTTACAAAGCCTCTCATCTAGGAGCAGCTTTTCATTTAGTTAGATCATCATGAATAACAGTACATGGAGCTGATGATCTGATCATAGACCAACACTCATGCACTCTGTGGATGCGGGCCATGGTCAGGTTTCATAGCCACAGGCAGAACAGCAGGAACTGGATCGGCAGCCCGGCCATGTGGACTGGGGAAAGGGACAGCCAAGAGTCGGCAGGCAGGAAATCCTAAGGCATGGTAGGCATTGCAGTGTAAACCAGCAGGCGCTTCTCTCATCACAGACACTGTACTGGTTATGAATATGCCTAATTTAGACAGGTATTAATTGAAAACCACCATTGCAATATTCACACAGTGGATTTACAATATTCATTCCGCAACACATTTTGTGAAGGAGGAGAGAGATAACAACTGTCATGGAAACAGTGTTGACTTTAGCAGGACCCCACCAGATATTGAACCTGGCAGCTAAAATGTTGTATGGCTTTAAGCTGTACCTGTACCTCCCATTGAAAATGACTGTCAAACATTTTTTAAGCTCCTCTGTCTAAAAATGAACATAGTCAACTTGTTGACCACATCCCTGAGTTACACAAAGAATTGTCACGTGGTAGAGAGGTATTAGGCAGGAGGCAGGTGCATAAATCCATGGAGAATGTTTTAATTATCTATTTATAAAGGCACAGGCACAAAAAAAAACAGGAGACAAGGCAGCAGAACGAAAAACAAACACAGGATAATGAAGGCCAAAAGTAAGGTGCACTCACAAAGCGCACATCCCTGGGTAACTGAAACAATAAACAGAAATGAGTGGAATCTAAATAGGCAAGCTGGTGGATGACACCACCACTAGATGAAATACTAAGAATTCAAAGCAGTAGAGATTGCACAACTTAAAATATTGTCCTAGAGACTGAAGAAATGCAATAACAAATAACAGGAAACATTTAACAGTAGAGTATACATTTACAGACAAGGAAACAAACATACAGAGGGAGACTAAATACATGTACAATCCTAATTCTGAAAAAGCAGGGACAATATGGAAAATGCAAAAAGAAATGAGTCATTTTAAAATTAAACTAATCGTGTACTAACAAATTAGTAACAAATCTGATGACTTCAACACACTCCAAAAAGGTTGGGACAGTCGGCAGGTTACAACATTTTTCTTGTAACAACACTTATTAAGCGTTTGGACATGGAAGACACCAGTTGGTTAAGTTTAACAATCAGAATTTTGCCCCATTAATCCATTATGCATGTCCTCAGCTATGCAAATGTACGGGGCCTTCGTTGCCTTATTGTGCGCTTCATAATCCACCAAACATTCTCAATCGGACACAGGACAGAACTGCAGGCAGGACATGCTAGCACCCACACTCTCTGCTTATGCAACCATGCTCTTGTAATCTGGGCAGAATGTGGTTTGGTGTTGTCTCGCTGGACAATTTAGAGACATCCATAGAAAAGACGACATATGGGTATGTTGCTCCAAAATGTGTACAGTACATATCTATCTGCATTAATGGTGCCCTCACAGATGTGCAAGATTCGTTTTGCGTTTTCTATACTGTCCCAACTTCAGAATTTGGGTTGTACTAATTAGATAAGGGGAACATTTTATGCATAATGGAGACAAGTACATTGGCTGACAAAGGGGATTGAATTCAATTTCCAGGAAAATATAGATTTTGTTTTAGAATCCGGTCACACATTGGCACCTGTTTAATTTCCAATCAAGCGCTGCTGGAAGGCAACATTAAAATAGAGTTGAACATAAGACATAGATGTATACGCAAGCTCTGAACTTGTGGAGAAACACTAATATTCTTACATGCGGTATTAGATTTGCAGCCCAAAATCACATTGAATTATGTTCTGATGGATGGTGGATGGGCATATAAATCTGTGACTTTCATCCTGGAGTTTGCAAGTTCAAATCCAAATGAAAGCTTTGTGTGTGTTTTGTTCTCCATTCCAGTATGATGCAGACGTGTTGCACAATATATATGTATACTTTTTACTAATGTTAACCCTAACCTTAATCCTAACCTTAACATCAGTAACCACATGGCTAACCGTGAACGTTAGAATATAATTGTGAACGCTATGGAATGTTTGGAATGTGTGGAATGTTCTCGCATGAACCGGTGAAATGAAATATGCAGGTGCATCGTAATAAAAGGACAAATATAGCCTAATAGCAAAATGTGCAGCTGAAACATATAAACACTTTAAATATGTTGACATACATACTATTTTCAAAATAGTTTCATGAACTTCTGAGGTATATGGTATTTGACAAATGCTAATTGGCTAATGGCAACAAAGGTGCAGAATTCACGAACACACAATCCAGGTATAATTCTTGACAAAAATAAAAAGTAGATATTAATAATATTAATAATAATATTCTGACATTTAGCAGGCTGGTAGAGAGCATTTCCTTAGTAGGTGATATTAGAGTTCAACATGCAGGAGAAGTGGTAGCTTGGGATGAGAGAGTTTCCCACAAGTTTGGACACTGTTCAAATGGTCTGTCACAACTTTGGGTTGGTGGAGGAAGGGAGACCAAGGCAGGGAGATAATGTTTTCTTCAATTTAATTTAAATAACTTAAATACACACAATGTAAAATTGGAGGAACAATCGACATGAAAGTACTTGGAGTTGAACAACAAATATATGTATAGCTGCTATACTCTGACGTGGTATAGATGCAGAACAATAAATATAAAGAGTGTACGCCTGACTCAACAAGACTCCGTTAGTACTTCTCAACCATGATACTTAGACAATAATAATCCCCTTTTCTTAACAACAAGAGGGGACTCACCCTTACTGACAGGAGTAAACACTTTCAATGACGCACACCGCCTTCTCAGACACCAAGGATTATATAGCTGTAATAATTGCTAAACCATAACAGGTGTAGAGGTAATCGACTAACCCACTACTCTCGTATGTAATGATCATCTACTCAGATTACCTGGCTATATAACATGGTGTCCAGAAGGTGGTGCGACAAGGTGGGGCCGAGGCAGCTCTGGCAGATTCCGGCAGTAAAGCAGCCCTGACAGACTCCGGCAGCAATGCCACCACTGGTGGTTGAGCAGACTGACTAGGCTTTGCTGTTCCAAAGCTCCACTGGCTGAGTGGCCCCTGCTGACTGTTTGTCGGATCACCTCCAGCCACTCAGCCGGTGGGAGAGGCAGCTCCTCCATAGCCAGCTCCTCTCTCGGCCACTCCTCACTTGGCCACTGAACCTCCATATCCAGCGTCCTCGCAACCAGCTCCTCCCTTAGCTGTTGAACCAGCTCCCTGAGCCAGTCCAATGGACGGGATGACAGGAGCCCCTCAAAACACTCTGCCGGAGGAGGTGGGAGTAGCTGCTCAAACCATTTTAATGGATGAAGCGGGAGTAACTCCTGAAATGGCTCCTCTAGTGATTGTGATGGTGATGGAACAAGAGGATGAATGGTAGCTCCAGTCGGTGGTACAAGGCTACATCTGCCATAGCTCCTCCCCAAAAATTTCCTTGGGGAGACCCTGATCAACTTTACTCCTCATTTTTATCCTGTGGGTCTCTGGAAACGCGTGTCATTCTGTCACGGGTTTGGGTTGGTGGAGGAAGGGAGACCAAGACCGGGAGACCAAGGCAGGGAGACATGTTCTTCAATTTAATTTAAACAACTTAAATACACAACATGAAACAGGAGGAACTAATGACATCAAAATACTTGGAGTTGCACAACAAATATATACATAGCTACTATGCTCTGACACAGCATAGACGTGGAAGCTAAATATAAAGAGCGTACGCCTGACCCAACAAGACTCCACTAGTACTTTTCAACCATGATATAGACAATACTAATCCTCCTTTCTTAACCATAACAGGGGACAAACCCTTACTGACACAAGTAAACACTTATCAGACACCAAAGATTATAAACAGTAGCTGTACAAATTGCTAAACCCTAACATGTGTAGAGGTAATCAACTAACCCGCCACTCTTGTGCGTAATGATCATCTACCCAGATTACCCAGCTGTATAACATGGTGTCCGGAAGGCAGTGCGCCAAACCATAATCAACTCATACATTTCCAAAAAAATCATACTCCACACTACAGAAATCTAACTCAGTTCAGTGTATGCCATGTCAAGTCGGAATATGACATGACATGGCCTATAAAATGTACACTTTGTTATAAACAAAGTAGGAGTGGTGAATTGAGCGTCTGTGGATTATGTCCAGCTCCTTTATGTCATGCAAAATTAATGTCAGTACACAATCATTTGTGTTTGTTTTTTCTGTTTCTGTTTTCCTTTAAAGAAAGCTGGGTGCAAATTTTACATCCCAAACCTTGTCAGATTCCAGGTATGCAAATCTTCCTTTCATATTACTTGTTAATTTTTGGGGACTTATGTATTTACAATAATCATATCCTAGCAAGCATGATAGTGATAACCTAAAAAAATTATTATTAACCAACTTACTCACAACCCTATTGTTAACTTTGAAACTAGCAAATACAGAATTGCCTATTGAATGTAATCCACACATCCCAGCCATCTGCCCAATTTACAGAGCAACCAATGCATTGCATGCAGACAAGATTAGACAGCATGTCCACATGGCAGGGTGGGGCATATTCCACACAATGTTGTCTCTGAAACCATTTGCACATTACATTTGGCAAAAGGAAGTATTGACAAAATTTATTAAGTCAAAGTTATCTTTGAAGATAACTGCAACAACTTTTAGTCACGCTAAATATGTGATTCTGAAAATTACTAAAATATAATGTAAAATGTACAGTATATAACCTGTGTCTAGTATCTTGTTTTTAAATCTCTTACACGCTTAACACTGGAAAGTGATGCTGTTTTAACTAAGGTCGTTTTCACACAAAAAAGTCCGGACCAAGGTCCGAACCAACGTTTGTGTTTAATTACAATGTATACATATGATCATGTTCTTTTTGGTTTCACATAATGATTTTGCCAGTGCATCAAAGAACTTTCCATGACATACCTACGGCCTGTCGTCACCACATACGTGGGTTGCTTCTCCCTTTGATTGGTGAGTAGACGGGCGTGTGTCTGACGTTGGAATGATTTTTTGTCTTTTTCCGTATGAATACTCGCGAGAAATGTATTTGAATGATTTCGTCTGATCGAAATGAAATGAAATATCTAATCTCCTCTCTCCACGTAGGCCTACTTCCACGATTAATTTTTGCTTCTTCTAGCGTTTTTTTTACTGAGTTTGTTCTTTTTCTATGGTACATAGTTGCCTAACTTCCTGTAATTGATCCGAAAGTCCAAACCATCCAAAAAGTGTCTTCATACTGCAAACGAACCGAACCATGGTTCAGTTTGGTCTGGACCGAGACCACCTTTTTGATGGGACCAAATTTTGTTATTTTGATCCGGACCGTGGTCCGAGGCACCTTTCACACCTGCAATTTTGGTTCGGACCAAACTGAAAGGTTTGAAAGTCCGGACCAAATGAGGTATGTGTGAAAACGCCCTAAACCTGCACTATGTGTATTCCTCCATAATTATTACATGAGGAAAACCTCAAGCCACTCAAACACTCAGTTAAACACTGCTCAGATTGCGTCATGTTATGTCAGATCACCATTAAGCTCTACAAGCCATACAATGTGTTGTGTACACTCTGCATGGTGTGTGTGATCATTTGCAGCATAAAACCCCAGGCGGTGTGGAGACAGTTATACAACGTCCAAGTATGGGTTTATTGCAACAGGGTGGCTCTAATTCATGGAAGCCCTGACTCGTTTAATGCCTATTGATTTTGGAAACAATGATGAGGACTGAGTTCCTTGATGAAAAGACTGACTTAATTGAATCCCATCCTTCCAGAATTTCTACACATTCCCAGTGGGCACCTTACACTCAACCACACAGTTAGGGGCCCTGAGTAATCCAAGCCATTCACGTAATGTACATCGCCAATACATAAATTCCAAAGAATTTGCAAGTAAACTCAAAATTAAGAACACAATTTTGCTAAACAGATACACAGTACTTTAGAATTGGGAGGTGTGGCTTCTTTACTATTCTAATAGTGAGTGCAAAGCCAATGATTACATAACATAGAAAATGTACTTATTCTATGCCACCAAGTGCAAAGGAAAATTATCAAATTCAGGACAAAATGTTTTTTAGTAATACAACCAGAGCAGCCAACCACCCCCCCAGCAGTAACTAAGTGGTTCTCCAGTGGAAAATACAGCACTAGTTGCATTTAATCTGAGGGTGCTCCTGTAATTCAGTAGTGATGGGATGCTACCATGGAAACCAAATTGATGGAGCTAATCAAGACATACATGAGATAGGCTTAGCCTTTTCTCCGTCAAATGATGTGCATTAATATAGATATCAAGAAGGATGCAGCTCCAGCAAGGAACAATAGTCATAATTTCATGAAAGACAATGTCAGAGGGGGAGATGTCGCTATGCATTGACATAGTGCTTAGTGACTGTGTTCATCTCGAAAGATTTATAAACTATGAATATGGGTCTTTGAAAAGTGCTACTGTAAATATAAAGTACCCCAACACCTGCAAACATCTTAGCAGTCAATCAAGGATACAAGGATACTTAGCTGGCTATAACATGCTGCTCTGCCCGTCTGCCAGTTCGGGAAAGTTGCCTATTGACCCATCTGTTTCTCTAAATGCTACACCTGTAAAGCTTTCCTGCATATTAAAAATGTGTGAGAACTCTAGAACATTCATAACTCTATGTTGATGTTCCGTGCATGTCAAAGCAGTTGCTACTTGAGTCATTGTTTATTGTTTGTATACTTTCTCTTCTTCAAGGACAAACATTTTCAAAATTCAATAACTTGAATGAGTGAAATTAAATTAAAATGCTTATGAAAATGTGTACTGTATATTCTAAAACTCTCATTGTGTGCTATAACGTGTTTGAATTCCATGTGAGTAAACATTCAATGTGTTTGGATTGTGTACTTTGTATTTATCAAGGACAAACATCTTGACAGACCACAAAGTGAATGACCTCACTAGGAACTCACACACTTAGAAACACATTCAATGTGCCACAAGATTTACCTCCCATGCTCCTTTCTTCAGGGGTTTAGCCAAATGCTATTTTCATGTTTCCTAAATCTCTCATCTGTTTACCTATCCAGATAAGACAATCACATCTGGAAGAGGCTGAAGTGGCATGTGTTTTCCCTTCCAAATCACATCAGGGGATTGGAGTGCCAAGGGCAAAGATCTTATTAGCTGCTCGACAGGACTCTGAAAAGACTAAGTGTGAATGTTTAGTTCTCACTCTAGGATGAACGATAAGTAAGATTTTTCCTTCCTTTCAAAGTGTTAAGCTAAAGTGTGTTACTGATGTGAAAAATTACAAAAGTATTATTCTGTGATGCATAGAGTAAGGCTTGTTACAAGCTTAAAAGCATGTATTTAAAATTGGGTCCTGAATTCACACATGTCATAGTAGGATGCTGATTTTTTCTTTTAGGGTTTAAATACGTTATATAATGTAAATCAAAATTTCTACTCTTAGACACTGTGAATATGGACTGTGAAGCTTGCTCCACGTAGGGAATGTCAGTGTTGATCAAATGTGTCTAGAACATTTGCTCATTATTATACCACTTTGTTAGAAAATATTGATCAGCATTTACTACAAAAGTCTCTGTGTGTAACACCCTTTGTTAACGACAGTCAAAAGGGAATATTGATTAAACATGTCAGATTTTCCAAACCTGTGTATTTACTGTAATTACACAGTACTCAGATCTGTCAATAGGATTTTATGACACATAAAACATTGCCCCAAATAAAATGCATAATAGCTTCTGACTGCTTTGTCAAAGTGTCTTTGTTGCATATTTAAGAAAATTCTAAATGTGAAAACAATTACAAAACTGATATTTCAGGTGTTGTTGATATTGAAATTCAATGATATTTCAGTTCATGAACACTTTAACATGAATATTAGAGATACATCAGTATGGCTGCAAGCCAACAGATGGGTTGAACTTTAGATTAATGTTTAAGTGAAGTTCAAACATATACAAAAACATTTCCACACACACCCACTTGCGCACTTATGCACACACAGATAATGCAACGGGGTCTCAGTGGGAATTTACCTTGTTTCTTTAAGAATACAGAAACCGATAATTTCTTACAAATTCACACAAACATATAAGTTATGAATTACATTTAGGTTTAGGGTTAAGGTTAGGCATTACAGTACTGAAGTTCAGGTTTGGGTTAGGCTTAGAAAAAACTGGTTAAGATTAGGCATTAGACTTTTTTAATGTTAAGATTTGGGTTAATATTTAAAGAGTGATTAATGTGAACATTTCATGCCTGACACAGGCATCACATTTTTATGTCATTTAGCAGATGTTTTTATCCAGAGAGACTTACAGTAAGTACAGGGACATTGCCCTTGGAGCAACATTGGGTAAAGTACCATGAACAATGACACAACGACATTTAGCAAATTCAGGAATCAAACCGTCAACCTTCGGGCTGTCTGATTCCGTAACCACTGAGCCATCTGACACCACCAGCCATCTACTATACTTTAGTTGCTATGCTTCACTTCAGAACAATTATACATGGTTGTGAAAAGGCAGGCGTTTGATTATCTTAACTTAGACGTTTTGTTGATCCACAATTTTGAATTTGACAGTAAGATGCATGTAGTAACCCAACCTAAACTCACCCCTTTATGTATTGATAACCCACACAACATTACACTTGTCATTTTCATGTTATTCATACGCCAAACTAAATGTCCATGTGCCATAGAGATGCCATAGAGACGCCATAGGTTTATATTGGGAACGGTTAAGGTTAGGCAACACCTTACACAGAATGGTTAAGGTTAGGCAACAATCCAGTGTGGTTAAGGTTAGTGTAAAGGTTAGGTGAACATTTAGATATGATGTTGGTGTATTTATAACACAAAAAAGTTTGGCGTCCGTATTACACGCCACTTTGCACACCAGGCGAAAAGTTCATTTGGCATCTCTATAGCACGATAAAAACAACATTGTGTTATATGTACGCCTTGGGGTGAGATCAGGCTGAATAACCTGGTGTGACTCAGGTATGTGTAGGTCTGATAATCCTGGTATGTCTGAAAAGAACCAAGTCCTGGTATGGCTGTACGGAACTATTGTCCAAAATCAATTAACAATGTATGTTAACTATGTTTAACCTAGGACACATCCATAATTGTTTTTTTTCACCTGAATTTAAATCACCAATCATGAATCAGTAGTGTTCTAGTCTCCAATTTCCAGCCTGTCTCAGAATCTATTTCCCTGCCTCTATCCATATCATGGTTTGACTCTAACATCTCTTTCTGTCTGTTTTTCTTTTTTGCCGCCCTCCTCCTGCTTCTGTCCATCTCTTTCTCATTCATTGGTTCTTGCTCTCTCTCTCTCTCTCTCTATCACACACATCATGGTGCCCATTAATGAGTGTGCATGAATGATGTGCCCTTGGCTGCCTGTCCGTCCTCTGTGCCGTGTTTGTTTGGCAGCCCAAATTGAATATTGGTTACTTAGTTTAGCTTGAACACATCGCTGCATGCTTTGATCGGGACACACAGCAGGATCCCAAACGATCAGAAGGCCTGCTGGCAAACAGATGTTAACACATCACAACCTGGGGTCACTGGAATATGTGTTTTAATTCAAGGTTCTTGTTCTAAACACTAAGTTGCAATATGCTTTGTACAAAAGGCCACAAGTATGTTCAACATTTACAAAAAGAAGTGAAGTGAGTGGGTGTGTATTTGTGACATATGTGTGTATGAACATGTTTGTATATGTCTAAGTGTGTGATGTGAACGTTTGAAATCACATTGAAATATTTTAACATTTTGTTTCTGCACTTCTTTGTTTTCTTCTTTTGTCTGTGGGAGTTGATTTTATTATTGTTATGGTTGACTTTGAAAGGAACATCTCTGAGCACATGTTGGGTTGCAGGACTAATACAGCAAACATTGATAACCAACTTAAAATAGCAATATTTCAGATTGTTTCCAGAATGTTCCCAGAATACATCAAAATGGCTAAAAATAATAATAATTCGAGCACAATGGAAACTAAGCATGTGTTATCTTGTCAGGCTAATGTTATGTACCCATTACATATATGAACGTTACGTGTACCATTGGGAGCTGTCTGATTAAATGTAGCACTTGTAAACTATGTGATACCATGTGTATCACCACAGACAAATATACAGGCGCCTAAAGAAAATAATAATAGTTTTTGACCACAACGTCAGGTCCTCCTCGTTTTTTATTGCATTTGATCTGAAATACATTTGTCTAACTCCGTAGCTGAATGTCATTTTTGTCTTATCTATGACTACCACAACTGCAAAACAAATCCGTGATTCTCCGTGAAGGTCTACCAATAAGGACAATATCATAGGTACAAATGCAACCTGCGTTTAAAAAACATAATGAAAGCAGAGTTTACAATAAAATCCCGTGTCTTAGTTAATGCAAAGCACTTTTGTTTACAATTGCAAAATGAAAAAACGCCTTGAAATCCTATTTGAGATCGTGACGTACAATATTGCCTATGTGCGTGTAGTTTAGAAAGACGGATCGTGTGTTTTAGCCAACCGAGAGACGTATTATTTTTGCTGGGTTGTTGAATGCCTGCTATAGCATACGCTACTGTAGTTAATTATTTTACCGCATTCAACAGCGGTTGCCTTGAAAGAAAAAAGTAACATTCACCCGGGGCCACTGTACTGTGCTTGGTGCAATACACCAGAGGTCTTATGCGCAATTTAATCATTAGATGAAGTTAAAACCACCCCGAGTTTTTCACAATATGTTGGCAATGCGCTATGTCGTCTAGATCACTTTTTTAGCAACAGGGGACATAAAGCAAGCATTCAGTCTAACAGTAACGTGAAATAGGGAGCGATGTATGGAATGCATAACCTTATTGGCTGTTGAATGAGAATATTATGCCTTTTGTTCAAATAAATATAAAATACACATAACGAGAGCTTCTATTACGTACATTATAATGCTTGCCCTGTTTGTGGATTGATTTTTTTTCCATCATTTCCTTAGACGATGGATTTTTGCCATTGCAGCTCAGTAGAGGGTGTCAGCTCTTTCTAAGAGCACCAGGCTAGAACGAGCACAATCTCTGGTTAACCTCTTTGTGATTCAAAATTACCAAAGGCTAGCAGTGGAAACAAACGTAAGGAAGACACCAAAAGATGTGAGGAATGCGGGTTTTTTGCACTGGCAGTGTGATCAGCACTAAATCTCCAGCGTGGGTTGTGAATTCAGCACCGAGGGAAAAAGAACAGCAACCACCGCAACCGCAGCACGACGAGAAATTCACGGATTTGTAGTACAATTTGCAAGGTCAGTCATTACCGAACTAAAGCAAAAAAATGTGTCGGAAGCTACTGCAATTTGTTGTTTTTGATTATTTTCAAAAACGTACGGAGATTGTGAGCAAAGGGATTCATTCGGTCTAAGGATTTTTATATGGTAATTTTAAAGCTGGACGCCTGGACTTAACGGGCTAGATGAGCATGGATTTAATAAAGGACTGCTGTGTTTTCTTCTAGACCCGTCGGTCTATCTTTTCTTCTTTGATACGCTGGACTAATAACATTAATTCAACTGATCGTATTCATGTCTTGAAATCGGGGATGAATTGTTCGTATTGAAAATGCTGCTTTGGATTGTCTTGCTGAAGGCGACTATTTGTGTTGCTATTGGAAATGTTACAAAGGACATTTGTAAGGAGCAGATCTGCTCCTGCAATGAGATTGAAGGCGATTTGCACATCGACTGCGAAAAAAGGAGCTTTACTAATCTGCACCATTTGACTGGTCCCAGTTCACAGTTTTATCACTTGCTATTGCATGGAAATTCTTTATCCAGGCTTTTTCCCAATGAGTTTGCTAACTTTTACAATGCCGTAAGCTTGCATTTGGAAAACAACGGCTTGCACGAAATTGTTCCTGGCGCTTTTCTGGGATTGCAGCTGGTGAAAAGGCTACACATAAATAATAATAAGATACGGTCATTTAAGAAGAGTACCTTTCTTGGTTTAGACGACTTGGAATATCTACAGGCCGATTTTAATCTGTTGAGAGATATTGACCCGGCCGTGTTCAGGGATTTGAATAAACTTGAAGTGTTAATTCTAAACGATAACCTTATCAGTGCGCTACCTATAAATGTGTTTCAACACGTTCCGATCACACACCTCGACTTGCGAGGGAACCGAATTAAAACGGTGCCTTATGAGGGAGTTCTCGAACAAATACCGGGCATTGCAGAGGTTTTATTGGAGGATAACCCCTGGGACTGCAACTGCGACCTGGTTTCCCTGAAGGAATGGCTGGAGAATATACCGCAGAACGCGCTTATCGGTCGGGTAATCTGCGAAGCTCCAACGTCACTGCAGGGGAACGACTTGAACGACACATCAGAGATGGATCTTTGTCCTTCAAAGAGTGGTGACGGGACTTTGGTTGCGCCTCCCACCCAAGACGAGACCTTGGAACCTGGGCCCGTTCCAACGTCTTTTAAAGGCACTGGCGATCCTGGTTCACCAACACCTGGCAATGGGCAAAAGGGGCGCTACAAATCGAACTGGCAGTTAAAAACGAAGCCCACATCTATGACAGGTGTGTATGGGGAGAGGGAGCAGCTGCAGATTGTGCACAACGCATCATGTCCTGTGCCATGCAGCTGCAAGCTCATTGGATCCAGACATGGGTTAGGGGTTAATTGCGAGGGCAAGAAGATAGACAGTTTGGCTAACCTCAAACCCAAACCCCTCATTGCCCACGAATTAAACATGAGAGATAACAACATCCATGCAATAAAAAAGAACCATCTCAACGGCTATTCAAGCCTGAATCTCCTTGATTTGGGGGGAAACAATATAAAAATGATCGACAACAGCACTTTTCAAAACCTAACTGAATTAAGATGGCTGTACATGGATAAGAATTATCTGGATACACTCATTGCGGAAATGTTCACCGGGCTTCAAAATCTGGAATATCTCAGTTTGGAATATAATAACATACAGCTGATACTGGCAGGCACATTTAGCCCCATGCCAAATCTGAGAGTGCTTTTCCTCAACAATAACTTGCTTAAATTTCTACCTGTGGATGCTTTCCTTGGAGTGTCTTTATCAAAGATTAGCTTGCATAATAATTATTTCACATATCTCCCTGTTGCTGGGGTCTTAGATCAGCTCAACTCGATTATACAAATCGATTTGCATGGGAACCCGTGGGATTGCACGTGTAACATTGTCCCTTTCAAACACTGGACAGAGAAACTGGGGGCGGATGTGATCGTCAGTGATGTGAAGTGCGAGTCCCCTGAAGAGTTCTGGAAAAGGGATGTCCGTCGTGTAAGAAATGATCGAATTTGTCCCAAGCTATATGAAAAAATTTACCCCACCTCTCTCTCCAAAAACAGCACTTTCACAGCAGACACGGGTACGCGCTCGAACTCCTATGTGGAGCCGAACAGGGTATCCATATCTGTGCTAGTCCCTGGGCTGCTACTGGTATTTGTCACATCTGCGTTCACTGTTGTAGGAATGCTTGTTTTCATCTTAAGAAATCGCAAGCGATCAAAGCGGAGGGATGGTAACTCCTCTGCGTCAGAGATCAATTCCTTGCAGACAGTATGCGACTCGTCGTATTGGCATAGCGGGCCTTACCATGCGGACGGGGGCGCGCACAGAGGGTTCGACTGTAGCACCCATATCTCTACGACAAATGATGCGTAAAACCACACACAATAAAAACTGGAATACAAACAGAGAGACTAATGGATTGAGATCTGTTGACATAATGGCAATTGAAGAAAATAAACAAATACTACTAAGCCTCTTTATTCGCTTTTTTTGGCGAGAGTTTTTTTTTTGCTCCAGCTGACTGTAGTGCCAACGAGTCTGCTACAGAACCAACTGTAATATATGTATAGACCCCTCTCCGACCCCCTCCCTCCCGGTACAGCTATTTGCCGCAATCAGACTGAGGATCTGAGAGAGAAGACTCGGGAAATCGTGCACGAGCGCATGAATGTAATGTAAATAACTGACTGTATCATATCTGCATGATTTCGCATGGTTTCAACACACTGGGGAACCATACCATTATTAACAAAGAAGCCAACTCAACCTTTCTTTCATGTTATCAATATGAATATATATATATACATATAAAACTATATATGAACATATACAAAGTGCAATTTCTCATTTTTTTTTTCTTTTTTGTGAACTGCGGTTATAGGGTTTGTATTTCTTGTTTTAAAAACGATGAAGAAAAAAAACCCTGGAAATGGCGAATTTGGGAATACAAGGAGGCTTAATAGCTGCCCGTGCATGTTCTCTTTAGTTTGTTTTATCATTTAATTGTCGATAAATATCGGGGTTATTTATAGTTGGTGCAGACCTGATCATTTCTGCACATTCATTTCTTTATGAATGTATAATGTGTTATTTTATGGTGTGCCAATTGTTGAATTTCAGATATTCGGGATGCAGATGAGCATGACCAATTAACGTCACTCAGATGCTTATGCTGCAAGGTTAATGTAGCCTAGTTAAAACAGTTCGTGGTTTTATGTGTTAATGAATACAGTCAGCTTTGAAGGAAGAGGAGAAGGCTTTACCGAAATATTATATGGGAGTTTTTTTAACGGCATATTTTTTCAAAATTAAAATGTTTTCAATGGAAGTAATGGTACGTGCAGTTCGATCTATGTACAGAGCGCAGGTAGTCTAGAATGCTTTTTTATGTAAAAAGTATTCCTTCACAAAAGCGTATAGGCTATGATTCACCTCCATTTATGTGAGCTTTTGTAAAGCCATCTACTGTGTCCAAATATGATAAATGGGACCGCCTACATTTTATATCTAACGTGCTTAAAATAGATCGAACATGTTCAGTTTGCATTTAGTAAAACGAAACAATTCATCGGATATGAATGGGCAATGTTAAATTAAGAAACATGCACAGTCTTCTCAATCGTGTTCAGAAGTAGGTATGTTGCCTAATGCCCGAGAACATTACTCAAATCAAAACGGTGATTAAAATAACGGTTATTTCCCTATTAAACTTGAAATTCAGATAATCCTTTGGAATTGATCTGCAGTATCATGGTAGAAATGATAGGAATGTGCAGTTCTATATAATACCCTGTGTTGTTTGAAGCTCGGACAGATCTCACCCCTACCTGACTCCTATCTTAGTACAAAAACAGCCGTCATTTCCCAGGCCTTTTTCAACACTGTGGTCTGAGAGACCCTGTCACTGTCCATGGTGCTGAAACGGCGTTCCGTGTCTGCATTAGCTGAACAAAGCTCATCTGTTGAGCGTCTGGTCTACATGCCAGTGTGGGTGGGGGGCATGTGTTTCTTTGTCTGTGTGCGTGTTTGTATGCAGAGGAATCTAAATGCGTGTGCATGTGCACAAGTGTGTCTTCATTCACAAGCCTGTATGTATGCCCCCCACAACCCCATTCAACAAAATGTAACCAATCACTTCAGCTGACCTTGGGAACAAATGTCTCACTAGATCTGTGGCAACATTAGTGTTGTCCATCACTTCAGATCTTCAGAAATATTGCTTAAAAGGGTCATTATTAGTCTAATGTGGAATATTGTACCAATGTTCATCAATTATTGGTGAAATTGCAATGCTGTGTCTCAGACTTTACATTTCTATGCTTTACTACATTTGACCTGCTTATATTTTGTTAAATAAAATGTGGTTTGAGGTTAAGTGAAATCTTTGGTTTTCTAAGACATTTCATTCTTACCTAAAATGCTGTTCCTGTCCATGGTGCTGAAATGGAAATGCATCCAACCTATTTCAGCAGCGGATTGAATATTGTTTTTTACAATATATTTACAATATATTTATGGTGTTGTTTCTGAGGTAATACTGTGCTGTCCACAACTGTGGCTGTGGTTAAAATACAGAACATCTCTGTTACTTCAAATATTAAGTCAGGAGCATGATAGATTTAAATACCGAAGTGTAAGTTTGAAATTAACTTTAGCCTCATGCTCATATTTCAGTCCAAACGTTCCCTGCTCTTGGAGAAACACAATGTATGATGTGTTTTTATTTAACCCACATAGGAGACCAGTTGTTGAATTCAGTTAATCACTAAACTAATCAATTAACTCAGTTAAAGTACAGGTTGTGAACAATTTATTCTATTTTAATGAGTATTATATCAGACTGTAGAGTCATGATTCATTTTTTACGAGTGACGTGTACCTTTTAGTCTTTCGTTTGACCTACTGGCAGCAGTTAATAGGCTAAAGCAGGATTAATACGAGCTCTGCTCATCCGGTTCTGTGGCCCTCGAGATGAGCTCCAACCACCAACTGTCTACATATGCAAGCAGGAAAGAATGATCAAGCTGCAAGCAATGTAGAAAAGAAAAAAAAAACATGTTTTGAATGGATAATTGATTGCATTCTACAAGGACGGTTAAAATGTATCGATTATTGAATACAAATAATTGATGCATGCATATTTGTAAATACACAAGCAGCTTACTTCTGCTCCACTAGATCAATTTAAGAGAAAGTATGTTTGAGGAGCTGCTGCAATTCACAAATTATGTTGTGCTCATCTCAGTCAAGCTATTACATTCCACCAAGAGTTGTTTACCATTTAGACATTAACATTTTTTATGCCTCCATTTCACAACACTGATGGCTAAACATGACAGGTCCAATAACCCTGAATGTTAAACAAGAGTGTTGTAAATTCGTAAACCTTTTGAGTCTGCCGTTCAGTATTCAAAGTTCTGGGCCCTTCTTGTTCTTGGAATTACAAAATCAAGTTAATTGTGTGTGTTCCACTGAACTAGTTGAAAAAAGTGCCAAACATCCATCAACACCCGACTGGTCAGTTCAAGGATTAAATTCAACACTGCTGGTCTTCCATCTAGGTTAAATCCAAAACCTGCATACCCCACCAGCTCTTCAGAAATAAAGTAATGATCCATTTAATATTCAAATACATAATTACAAAATGTTTTATCAAATTGTTCATTGTAATGATTTGTTTCCAAATGTGTTTTTTTTCTTCTGTAAAGCCTTGCATAGGTACATGTCCTTCATTAAATGAAGATGTAGTTACTTGCTGTTTATTTCAAGAGGAAATACATACATGAAGGACATTTTGATCGTAGGTATCAAATCCCACATTACACCTAGTGATATGCACTATTTTTCAGATTAAAGTTACTGTTTGCAGGAAGTCAGATGTGAACCCCACCTTGCACTGCAAAGTTTATACCAAAGCCTAACCTACTGTAGCTTCATTCCGTTCTGCCCCAGCAGGCTGCCCACTCACTTATCTCATCATCTCCATGAGAAGCTGGCAGCTTGATGCAACACTCGCAACATGCCACATATCAGCAAGACACCTTATGCTTTTAGTTTCCCCTATTACTCCCACTACTGCTGTATAAATACCACAGCTGTTGTTGATCAGTACAACTGATCAGACCACCAAGTACGGCACTGCCTGTGACCTAACCTCTTCAATTCACTGCCCTCTCATATTGATTAGATTATTGACTTTGTTTTAAGCCGTACGGTGCACAATTGGGTCCATTCTTCAACGGGAGTGAGGCTTTTGAAGCTTTAGTCATTTCTACTTGATCCAAAGTTGTTGACTTTCCTTTGTTGGTCCAGTAACTACAATATAAATTAGATTTTCTTGCATAGTGTATATATATATATTATTTAAGACTTTAAGCATTTCTAATTGATGAAAATGGCATTTTGCCAAGCTATTGCAGTAACACAAATCTGATTGGGCAAGGTAGCCGAGTATGAAAAAGGAAATGTAGACCAGTGCATGTTTGATCCAGGAGAATAACTACCCTTAACCTCAATTTGCTAAAGCTTTCTTGTTTTTGGCTACTGTTGAAGGGAAACCTACTTCCATTTCTTTTTTCAATTACTGAGTCAGTTAAAGTGCTAATCATAACTGGGCCAAGGTTACAATCTCCTATTGATGGGACACACACTGACACAAGTAGATACTGTATGTACGCACACATGCAGGGAGACGCGCACACACACACACACGCACACGCACACGCACACACACACACACACACACACACACACACACACACATAGAGAAAATATTTTAAAAACCCACCATCTTATCACCTGGCTTTTTTATTGCATTACTATATATTATAGAAATGTCCCTCAGTTAAAAGGGTAAGAATTAGGTCATGTAAAAAATGGATACCATTTTTAAATAGACTTGTTCAGGAGTTAACTGCAACTGACTATTCATACATACAGTACTTTAGCTGCTTTAAATCTGATAGGCTATTAAGTCAAAATAGAGTTACCACACTTATATATAAACTTTTACAGGAACTACTGGTACCTAAAATAAGTTCCAGCACCAATTTCAGTTAAAGTGAATCACTTCTGTTTAGAGTTTGTCTTGGCAATCAATCACTGTCAGGAGAAATCGTTAGAGAGGGACCAGGTTGTGTATGTCACAGACATAGTAGGTGTTCAGACTATTAAATAATGTTTTTTGGACTTTTAGGAATGAAGATTAATGAATTATCCAGTTAAAACACATTTTAGTTTGTTCATGGTGCTTCAAATACTGTTTTAGTTCATTAAAACTAAAGTTGTTTTAAAAACGTCAAAAATAATTATAGACTACATTTTGAAGCAAACACACAGAGACATTCTCTCTCAATACTGTTGAAAAAAGGGATAACAATTTCATTTTAGATGTTAATGCCTATATATAATTCTGTATTTTTGTGAGTAAAACCACATATGAAGCCAATTTCAATGAGGTAGAAAGAATCATATGTAATTTGTATTTACTTTTTTCTTTATTGTTTTTTATAGATTGAGCTGTATGATAATCTCACCACAAACTGGCAGCCCAAGCCACATCAAAATAATATGTGAGCAATGGATAGCTGAAGAATGTGTCAGTCCTTTCTCAGATGTGCTTTCATTTCATGTTTTCCTTCTCCACTCTCAACGTTGGATATAGGCCTTTGAGAGCAATATGTTCCTTGAAGGCCAATAAATCAATAAATTGTTCAACAAGGACATACTGTATTGATGACACCTGCCCACTCTATGTGCACTCATGAGAGTGGCAGGCAGTGACAGAAGTACACAGAATCCCTCAACACTACCCCTGCTGTGTTTGTGTACTGTAAATGTCAGATAAATTGTATATTCTGTCATGCTATGTGTCAAGGATGTTCATTTGAGTCATCAGCAAGGATACAGGGCCTTTCTTAGCCATTTCTTTTATTCTCCTTTCCTATTTAAAGTCATATTTTTTTCCCCCACTATTCTAGAGCGATCCAGTCCCTTGTATTCAGTCAGTAGCCTTGACTTGCTCGAGGATGGTAACTGTCAGATCAACACTTTGTGCCAGGTCTCTCTCTTGTCTTTGGTTGTCATTGAATGTCACTATTTTTTAAGAGATGCTCAATGGAGCTACCGAATGTCTCCTCACATGCCTTTACTTTGATTTTCAGTCCCCCACTGAGCGAAAGATATGTTCTCTTTAGGATTCTGTATAAAAAATCTGTTTAAAAATAACAGACAGTCATTCTATTGAACTGACAATATATCTTGATTATTGCTGAAATGTTATGGACTGTTACGTCCTTGGAAATCTGATAGAAAGTAGGCATACATTAGAACAAACATCCCCAATCTACAGTTGAACCAAATAATAGAAAGTTAGCATAATGCTGGCTGGGTCAACAGCTGCTGCAAGCGTTCAGCTCAGGGCCCTTACCAAGAACAATGGATTTATATTCTCATCTATACACTTTGTGAGGGATGACAGCAGGGTGGAAGCAGATTAGTAGGTTTTAATTTCCCATGCTATTAAAATTGCAGCCCAATGGGCTGTTTATATGAGGGGAATAGATTTGTCAAATAATGTAATATATTCAAGCAATACTAAATACATTTTTTAAAGTTGCAATTTCCTTCAGGTCAGGAAGGTGGGTAACTGTATGAAAGCTAAGTGGGTATGTTTACTGTAACACAAGTCACGTCTTTTTGGAAGTCTATGTTGGTTTGTTATTCCAAAGTTTGTTATACTGCAAATGCTACCAGATGAGGAGTATACAAAACAGCAAAGCTCACATGAACTTGAACTACACTGCATTGGATTAAGCATTCCTGTAAATTATGGAAATTCCATAATGTAAATCCTGTTTTTTAGCATTTATTGCAGACTGTTTAAAGGTGCTGAAAAAAACTACTTACAGCTCATGTTGTGTGAGAATTGTTTGAAAACCTTTAAATTCTGATGAATTATGTAGCCTGGAACCTTTGGCACATATCATGATATCTCAATTTGATCATAATAGACCAATGAACTTTTATCTGAGTAAGGGGGGGATCTATTCCACTGAATCTGCCAACAAGACATGTATGTGAACATATTACAATGTGTTGATTTTTATGTAAATTTCTTTTTTTCTTTTTCCCCTGTTTTTCCCCTCCTAATTTCCACTTACCCTGCCTTGCCATAGCTCTGCAACTCCTTGGAAAAATTTGTGGGATGGCGAGGGGCGCTCACATTGTTCATCCAACCACATGTCGCCCAGCTGCCGATTCTTTTCATACTGCTCATCCAACACGGAAACCTTTAGTTATATCATGCACGGGAGGATTACGCTCACCAACTATACTTCCACAATTTAATTTACAGGTGCCGGATCTGCACACAGGGAGTTGCTGGTGAGCGAAGTGGCAGGATAGATAACCTGACTTAACTAACCCAAATCCTGGGCAGCGCTATGCCAATATGCGCTGCCTCGTGCAGGAGGTCCGGGGAAAGTTAGAGAACTGATATTCTGGCTCGAACCACTGATTATCATAATGTAGACTGTCCTGCAATGCAAGGACTTAGCCCACTACAATGCATGGACCCCTTCTACAATATGTTTCTTTATGCCCACATAGGAAGGTCAAACAGAGGCTCAGGAATATAAATTGTGAAAAAGACATTGTAAAAATACTTCAATGAAATAAACACAAACAGTGATCTATTACACATAGTGGTCATTTAAACATAATTTTACGAAGACTGCATGGACACATTAACATTTCACTTTCAAATGCTAATGTTACACAAATGCTGACAAGCAGTTCAGACCCATGGCCAACTGCAAGTGGTAAAGACTTTTAAGTAGATTTGGCAAATTTTATTTGACATTTTCAGTAAAGTCAGTAAAACCTGCAATTTGAAAAGGTGGTGAATTTGCAATGCAATGTCTTGAAATTCCAGATCAAGCCACAGAACTTGAAAGCCACAGTTGTGCATTATATATAGTTAAATCAAGTGTCAGTTCATTTGGCAGTGCAAACTAGACTGAGAAAAGCTTATGCATATTTTGTGCTCAGCTATTAATAGATTCAGGGAATTGGTTCGGCTGAATACAGCAATGTCATTACAGAAACTAAAGGTCTAGACTTGGACAGGAGATATTGCATACCACCAAACAACAACAAAACATCCATTGGTGTGGTGGTCCAAAAAAGGTTTAAGATAGGATAGGGGTCAGCCATATTAGCCCAGGTTTTGATGGAAAACACGCCACGTCTGATCACGATGAAGCACAAAATGTGTCACCTGTCAGCTCAGTGTAAGGCAATCCGTGATCTGTCACTGTCGCTGTCTTGTTGATGAATGATTCCATAATGCCAAGAAATGGCCATGTGAGCCTGCTAGCGGTGCCTAACTACATACAGAATGTCCTAGGAATGTCTGTGATCTTTTCCATAGATGTTTCGTTATCCATTTATGCCATCCAAGGCGTATATCGCCTGCTGATTCTTTGCATGAAATTATTCAGGCCTGTGGTGTTAAAAAAGACACAGTTGAAAAGAAAGATGGAAAAGCAATGATCCTCCCACTCCCTCTACTGAATATTCGACTGTGAGGTTGCTGGGTGTCTCCAGGCCTCTCTCTTAGTCTCCCAAGGGTTTAATTTGTGGAGCCAGCAGTAGTGTATGACAGCCTACACATTGCTTTGCTTGCTGGCCTGCCTGCAGTACGTCTCATACTCTTAGTACAATCACTAGCCTAACTTTTCCACTCCACATTTGCGTGTCGGATCTTCAAACAGGATGCAGGCTATGCTGCTCCGTCAATTTGGTTGTACTGGATTTGGTCTCACCATATTACCACAGCATTGTGCAAGCATTGTGCAAAGCGTTAAAATAGACAGGCTTCCTTTGAGAGATAGAAAATATATATTTCTTTTAACGGAAATGACTATTATGAGGAAAATTACTGAAATGCGGTTAATCTTGGGAACATATTCCACTGGTAAATAATACCCACATTTTTGTATTAGCATACATAGCCCATGTTATTTAATCATTAACTTCCTTCTCTATTTAGAGTAACAGAGCTATAATGATAGCTTATAAATCAGGAAGCAAATTCACATTACATAACAGCAATGGAGCCATACGCTGCATTCATGAATAAACTTAAATCATTTGTGCATGGCTTGAGAGAGTGTCATCACACGGCACTCTGGCACTTGTCATAAGCAGCTCGTTTAAATAAACTACAGGGATGAACAACAACCACAACATCTCAAATGGAGTTGCATCCCTGCAATGATTAGGTATATTATGCTCTTCACTTGTAAATGAACTTTGGCTTTAGCAATTTATGTCTCACTTGACAGCGTGTCTGCTTTCTACTTTGCTGACCTTATTCAGCTGCTTAGGATGCCCAGACAACATGATCTCCCTCTGTCCTCCAGGGTTGGGCTCATCTGTCACTCTCACCCCCTCACCCCCACCTCTTGTTTTTCTTTCCTCTCTTTACTGCCCTCACCATTTCCGGCCGTGTCGTTTCCATATTTCCCATTCTTCACTCTTCTCTTTCTTCTCCTCCTTTGTCTCTTCTACTCTCTCCCTCTCCCCATGGTGTCTCTGTCATCTTTTCACCACTCTATATTTCTCTCCTCTCTTTACCACCTGTCTCTCTCCTTCCTGATTCACCTCCCCCTTGACACCCCTCTCCATTTTTACTCCCCAATCCCCATCTTGTATCTCTCCCTGTACTTCCAGAGCCCTCAGTGGGCCAATTATGCCCGCAGGTTGATGTATTTCCACTCTCTGTGTGTAAAGACCTCCCTCCTCATGCCTCCTTGCATCCCTGCCTCACACACATGCCTCCGCTGTTCAAACTTACTGTTCCAAGGTCAGAACATCAATGTCTACCCTGCCCTCATTGGATTTTAGTTTTATCCTACCACTTCTCTGAGAAACTGTTGATTAAAGACTGAAAAAAAACATCTGGTTAAAAGCAACCTACTGTGCTGTTTGGCATCCATTTTAGTCAGTTACATTAATAGTGTTATCAAAGTCAATTGATTGTCATGAATTCAGTTTCTCTGGGTTGAGTTCATTTCACTCCTGCACAGCACTCAAGTTGTAATACAATTGCAGCACAGATGCTCTCTTAAAGATTATCTCTTAAAATGTAGTTTTTTTACACAAAGAAATTGAACACAGACTACTCCCTGATAATCAGGAGACACAATGATACAGTATAGTGTGTACAATTTTCCATTGAGATCCTGATATTATTTGTAATAAGGCTAGCCACTGAATAGCTCTGAATTGTCAGCATGCAGTCACAGATACTAAACCTGTTTTCAGCAAACATGTGCTCCAGCTAAAGTAAGTATTACAATTGTATTACAACTTAGCAACCGTAAATTTCAGAATTTCTCCCAAATTACGTTCTCAGGAAACTATTTTGAAAACCTGAATTACGTTATATGCAGACATATTAAGGGCCTTTTTACGTTTGAACTGCACGTTTCGTTATTAGGCTATATTTGTACTTCAATTACGTTGCTCTGGTACATTTCGTTTAGCAGGTTTATGCAAGAACATTCCACACATTCCATACATTCCATAGGGTTCGAAATTATATTGCAACATTCACAGTTAAGGTTAGATAGGAGGATACTAACGGTTAAGGTTAAGCATGAGGTTACTAAGGGTTAAGGTTAGATATGACGTTACTGAGGTTAAGGTTAGAATTAAGGTTAGGGTTAACATGACAAAAACCAACAATCGCGTGTCTGCATGACGCAAGCAATGTAGGACAAAACACACACAATGTGTCCGACTGGATTTGAACTCGTGAACACTGGGATGCAAATCGCAGATTTATACGCCCATCCACCATCCCCGGCCCCCACCCTAGCAAAAACTACGCTATTTACATGCTACGTCAGGATCTTCCTATGTTCATATTTAACGTTATTCGAGTGTTCAATTTAGTTCCCTACAAACGTAATTGACCCTCTCATACGTTCATATTAGACATATTTCGGTTTTACAAAATAGTTCCCTCAGAACGTATTTCATGTGATTTAGGGCTGGAAAATAGGGTGCCGCCAGGAGTACCAATGCTTGTTAGCAAATTAGACCAAATTAGCTGCACTATATAGCACAAACTATGTGGACAATTGACCAGCACACCCATATATGAGCTTGTTGGACATCCCATTCCAAAACCATGGGCATTAATATGCAGTTGGACCCCCGTTATAACAGCTGCCACTCTTCTGGGAAGGCTTTCCACAAGATTTTGGAGTGTGTCTGTGGGAATTTGTGCCCATTCAGCCATAAGAGCATTTGTGAGGTCAGTCACTGATGTTGAACAAGAAGGCCTGGCTCGCAATTGGTGTTAAAATTTATCCCAATGGTGTTCTATGGTGTTGAGTTCAGGGTTCTGTGTAGGCCACTCAAGTTCCTCCAAACTCATCCAATCATGTCTTTATATTATACAGTGGCACAATCATGTTGGAATAAGAAAAGGCCTTGCACAAACTGTTGCCACAAAGTTGGAAGCATCAAATTGTCTAAAATGTCTTTGTATCTTGTAGAGTTAAGATGACCCTAGAAGAATAAGGGACCTGCAAAACAGGTGTTGTCCCCTTGCTATCCCACAGATCTTTCCAAGGAGTAGCGGAGCTGCCGACAAGGCAGGGTTAGTGGGAATTGGAAGGGGAAGAAATTAGGAAAAAAACACACAAACAAAAAGCATATGTTTGTCTCAAGCACACCTGATGCAGCTAATCAAGGGCTTCATTAGTTGCACTGGGTGTGCTTGAGCTGGAAATCATGAAATACCTGAACTGACTAGGGGATTGTTGAGTGTCATGTTTGACTAGATGTGAGAAATTCAAAAGAATGGTCCAAAAAGTTAGGAGAAGAGATGATCGCCCTTCACAAACAAGTAACAGGAAACAAAATGATAGCAAAGGCACTGAATGTTCCCAGAGACATTGTTGGAAGCAGAGTATGTGTGCGGAGCGAGGAGCAGAGCATACTTAGTTTGACTGGAGTGCAAAGCGATGTTTGCGCAGGCCAGAAAGCTCTTGCTCAATATCGCTCCAGTAGCGCTCACTCACATAGTCAGGGCATGCCCAACCTAATGAGCCTATATGTGTGTAGGGTACTTTCCTGGCTAGTCCGTTGTTAATCTGTCATCATGGAGTTTGCTAAACACTTGAATAAATAAATTGATATACAGGTGCAAAACCAAGATTATCTACAGAAATAAATAGAGCAGGAGAGGGAGTGTGGTGATGCAGTGGCCATGACTAAAGAGTCTTTCAGGAATATAGAAATACATATACTGGTTAGACTGAGTAATACATTGAGAAATTAAAACATTTTGTTCATTCTCGTTATATTACATTTTAATAGCCTAATTTTCGACTTATGTCCACAAGGAACTTTTTTGGATATTTGGATTTGGATATTGTTTATTTATTTACTTGGGACAGTGCACATTAATCAAGAATCTTACACTTCTGTACAAACTGTAAATGAGCCAGATTATAGCATAGATGCTAATTTCCATCTGTAGTCCCAAACCTAACCTGCATGTTTTAAATGGTGGGGGAGCACCTGGAGGAAACCCACGTAGACACAGGGAGAACATGCAAACTACACACAGAAAGGTTTGTTAACTTTGTTAACATTTAACTTTATCTTAACTATACAAATATATTTTAAAAAAGGCTGTTTTTTTGGGATGCTTTATTAAAATGTTATAACATTAAATCACATAAATTTAGTTTAAATATTTCAACGATTGACATACATGGTCACACAATGGATGGGTTTTGTTAATATTATGACTTAAAACAAAAAATGACTGGAGCAAATTTGGAGTGTCTTTTTTTTGTTCCTACAGTGCCCTGCATTTGTTTCAGCTATTCTTCACCTCTACTGTTTTAGGTGTTTTGATGTCTAACACCAACAAACAGGGCGTAAATAACACAAGTAACAACACAAGTAACTAGATCAGCCACAAGGGGAGAATGTAGTATTCCACAATGCAAAACTGCATTTGGGAGGACATCATTCTCCATTGTAGCTATAAATCAGTGGAATACAGTGGAATACTACCTACAGAGCTAATTTCAAGCACTAACTTACACTCATTCTCATGCTTAGCAAAGCATTGGTTGTTAACAGAGCAGACTTGCTCAGGGCCCGTATTTATCAAGCTTCTCAAAGTGCCATTTTAGTCTTAAGTGCTGAGAATTGACAAAATTGACTCCTACTCTTAAACTTAAGTGTAAAAGCAAGTTATCAAATTTCTCAAAGCTAAGAATCACTCTTACTCTCCCAGCTATTTAAGACTACTTGAGAGGTCTCTCAAGTGGTTAAGAGTTGCCAGTGAGGGCTTGTGATGGCGTAGACAGAGACGTGCGCAAATCTTTTAGGAGAGGAAGAATGTTTTTTTAATTGTTTGATGCCTATAATTAATTTAAAACGGTATTGTTTGGACAGAGCAGGCATCATCTTCCTTAGCGACTGAGTGAGGAACGTCATTTCACCAGTGACATTTATGCAGCAATTCATTTTCAGATTAATTGAAGGTGGTGATTATGCTTTATTTGCAATGCAATGCTGATGATTTGGCCCATCACAACCATCAATAAGCCAAATTACTTACAGCTCAACACATTGTCACGAGTTTCACTGACTTCACAACAACACCCCGCATAATCCAACAGAAGCAAACACACTTCGTGCAAACAGCCGGCTTCCCAAGAGTAGTAGGCGCAATGGATGGCACTTACATAAAGATCATTGCTCCCAGGGTCAAAGAGAATGA
>JACXGM010002435.1:0-32553 GCA_016801145.1 Umbra pygmaea
CTAGATTTTATTTTAGATTGAAGTGTGTTAATGTGAAGCTGGAATGAGAGTGAACAATCTAACCAGACACCTAGGTATTTGTAGGTGTCCACGTATTCCAGTTTGGACCCATCCAGAGTGGAGATGCTTGTCAGGTTGGCGGGTATGGGAAGTGTGCGGTTGAAAAGCATGCATTTAGTTTTGGTGGGGTTTAAGAGCACATCTTTGAACTACCTAAAAATTCTATGCAAAACGTTGACTTTTTTTTACCGGAAAAACTGAACTGCCAACTCCTTTGAGTGTCTTGTCGTACAACCTAACGCCATAGCCACACCCTAAACGGCCCTTTGCTTTATCGCTGATTTTAAAATCAACAAAACAATTATATAATAATTAAAATAATAATATATAATAATAAAAAATGTAATATCATTATATATTGCAGAAGGCGTACATCTAGCGATTGAGACCATATACTCATTATGAAAATGTTTACTGAGGTAGCCTAATAAATCAAGTATATTATGTCTCTCATTCTCATAGACTATTATAGAAACCGAGCTCTATTGCAACCAGACGTATCGCCCCCAGCTCGAATTCAGAAAGATTGCAGGTTTAAGGCACTTCCTCATTTGCGTCAATTTGCCAAACCGGATGCTCACCCTGTGGTTCAAATGAATGTGAATTTAGGAACCCTACAGCTAAAACGGATCCCCACTCGGAACATACTTAAATTTATTTCTCTGAAGTATCTAGGTTCGTATTTTCTCTCTTGTTTTTCTGTGTTTAGAGGTTGTGCTCTTTTCTGTGTTTAGAGGTTGTGCTCGTTCTGCAAACTCATTACACGTCACCATATAGCTCAGGTTTGATTGACAGCTCTGTCAATGGGACTTCCCCTACTTTAGCAAACCATCTTTCACACATTTGTTGGGAATTCCCTGCCTGACGCTCAGTAAGGGAATGGTTGCAATTGCCAAGATACACCGTCGGGTTTCAAGCTAACTACAGTAAGAAGATGATTCTACTTAGCTTGTGCGTATAATTTAGACAATATACTACATGTCCGGACTAACGCTTAAATTAGATGTAGTCTATCTTAGCGCCATCTGACTGCTCTAGTTGTTATAAGATCCAGGGAGCCGGCAAACATAACGTGAATAAAGTTATAATTTTTTAACAATATATTACTTTGTCAGTGAAAAATTTTTTCTGCCGGAGATGCTAGATTGGAAGGTTGTCATTGACGACGATAACAAAACCCATGATCCCACGCAACCTCCCGACGTCATCCAAGTACATCTTTTGCTATTGTTTTGATTGAGAGCCAAAAATTACATATTGCACGTTTAAATACAATCAATAGACATCTCAGGCCTCATCAGCATACTGTAGCTCAGTGTCTTTTTAACTTGGTTGGACTCTAATTGGACAAATGCAACCAGTCCTTTTTGAATTTTGACAAGATGGCTTCAAATGACAGTCCAAGTTCTGCTCAATCACATGAGAGAGCACTGGATAATTAGCATACTAAATCATACAGTGTAGCGGAAGTGAAGTTATTATCTGTTCCATTCCTCTGAATGGAGGAGAAAAAATAGTTCAGCTAGCATTAGAATAATCAACTCCCATCGGTCTAGTTGAGGCTATTAGCTGGAACGCAGAGCTCCCTGTGGCATAGGGCTCCCCCCCCGTCTGGCCTGCCTATGCATCTTTAATGCTGTCGGATCCTCATGCAACTTGACGTTTACAGCCATTAAATCCTATGGTGTGCGGCAGGGTGAAAAAAAACCAAATGGAGGCTCACTCTGGTCATTTGGTTTGTGTTTCCCATTCATTTGGTTCCAGAGTTACTGTGTCCATCTGCAGGGCCCTGTTGGGGATACAGGGTAGGTGCCACTCATATTCAACTAGACTTCCTGGTCCAAGATGGCCCTGAGTTAATGTTGATTAGCAGAGTGTGTAGTGCAGACATTTGAGGCAACCTGACCGATGAATAAATATTAGTTTTACTTGTTTGAACCATGGCTTTCTCACTGTGTACACACACACCAGGGGAAACTAATGGCTCAGTGTTTACACTGTCAGCCAAGCACGACTGAAACGTGTACGGCGAAAATGACAGGATACATGTTCCTACAGTACAGCTCATAAGTATTTGTACAGTGCCAACACTTTGTTGTAACTGTATGGCTTCGTACTTCAGCACCTGACTTGAAAATGCTTACAATAGATTCACGATGGGTTTAATATACAGACTGTGTACTGTAGTTATTTTTATTCTATGGCTATTTTAATCTATATAAAATGAACCATGTAGAAATAATCACCTATTTTTTACCTAGCCCCGCATTTAAGGCTACCAAAGGAATTTGGACAGTAAAATTCATAGCTCTTTCCTGTTAGAAGTGTGTTTTTATTAGTGTAGAATATTAATTAATGCGAGAGAGCCTGTCTCGTCTTGATTTTAGGCTTTGTATTTGGAAGCCTGTGCTGGTGTCTGACAGATACAAATCGAGCTGGTCATCGTGATGCAGATATCCAAATGAACTGATCAGAGACACAGCCAAAACATTAGGCATGCCAAAACCTTTGTGGTTCATTAAGAAGAAGAAGAAGTCACTGGTTCTTTCAACAATGTCAAATAACCAGGTAGATTTAAAGAAGATTTTACCCTCACAGTGGATGACCAGAGAATGCTCACCATAATGAAGAATGAACCAACAAAGGACTGTCGAACCGATCAACAAGATTCTTCAATTAGTAGGTAAGGATGTCAGCCACTAACTGTCACTGGAGATATCACCAGCCAAACAAAAAACTAAAAAAGCTGGACTACAGAGTGCAAAAACAGTAGTTAGTCCAAAAGCTGTTTGGCCTAAATAATAACGAAATAAAGCTTGCAGAGTTCTGGAAAACATTGCATTGTGTACAGATGACAGAAATGTTAACATGTATGTAGATATTAACAAATAAAACTGACTGTCTGTACTGGAACCTCTTAGTTTTTGTTTAATTTCAAATCCAATGTGCTGTAATAAAGAAATAACAAGAATTCAAACTTAAGTCACTGTCCAAATACTTATTGCACTATACACCGATCAGCTATAACATTATGACCAAATTGCCTAATATTGATTAAGTCCTCCTTTATCCCGCTAGAACACCAGCCCCATACGAAACAAACTGTGATGCATTGTGTTCTGAGACCTTTCTATCAGTACCAGCATGAACTTATTCAGCAATTTGAGCTACAATTGTTTTTGTCTGTTGGATCGGACCACAAGGGCCAGCCTTTGCTCCCCACGTGCATCAATGGGCCACCCATGACCCTGTCGCCAGTTCACCGCTTTTCCTTCCTTGGACCACTTTTGATAGTGGAACACCCCACAAGAGCTGCAGTTTTGGAGATGCTCTGACCCAGTCGTCTAGCCATTATAATGTGGCCCTCGTCATAGTCGCTCAAATCCTTTTCCTGCCTTCACATTTTGTCCTCAAAGTTGATGTGTTAGAAGCAGGAAAAATGGGCAAGTTTTGTCCGATCAAACAGATGAGCTATTGTAACTCAAATTGCTGAAAAAAGAATAGCTAGTTCTGATAGAAAGGTGTCCGAACACAGTGCATCACAGTTTGTTTCATATGGGGCTGCTGTTTTGGCCGCAAAACGGGGACCTACACAATATTAGGCAGGTGATCATAATGTCATGGCCTATCTGTTTATTTTATGTGCAGGGCGCATCATGTAGACCCTGCATTTTTTCCCAAAATATTGCACATTTGCTATCCTTCTCATTGATCATTTATCATTTAATTACCTTCAAGTTCATACAAGTTGTTTTATTGATTTAGTTCACTGAATGTGTTTAAATATGCACAACACACTGTACCAGTTCACTAGAGAAATGAGGTCAGAACGTCCTAAAACCGAATGTGATGAAGAAATTAGACCCATTAAACGTGCTGCATTCACAGTAGTGGAGCCTTGCTAAAGTGTAAAGCTCTGCAGTTTGCAACCTGGAGCCGTGAGGGAGAGAGAGCCAGAATGCTCAGTCAACAGCTCAGTTTCCTACACAGGGAGAGTGCTCACGCGCACTGGCCTGCCTTCTGTACGTGAGTAGAGCAGTGATTGGATGAGGGCTCTGCCTGTCAAATGAACAAATCCCTTCTGAGTTCATCAGCTCCTTTCCTGATGCAGCGTGGGAGGAGAGAAGTGGATCTCTGTTCTCTCAGCCTGCTCAGCTCAGCTCACCACCTGCCCTTGAGTTACTCTGGACAGAACAGACAGGGAGGCAGCCGTTCTGTGGCCTGGTTGTGCTGAAACCAGTCTCTGCTGTTTTCACTCACATCGTTTCCTCGGACTGCCCCGGGTCTGTAGTGAAGTGGGCTGGAGCATTTGTGCCTTGCTGGCGGAGCTCCGCTGGGAGGCAGCCCTTCCTCTGGCTGGGACTGGGGATGCTGAACGGGGGCAGGGAGGGCCTGTTTCAGCTGGGACAGCAGCTCCAGAAGCAGGGGGAGTTCCAGGCTGCCTTACACTGCTTCCTCAGCTCCCTGCTGGGGTTGAGGCATGTTCAGAGCTTCACCTCGCTGCCCAACTGCCTGCACCAGGTGAGCTAATGATCTGATAGCATGGCCAGACAGACATATCACAATAGACACGCATGCATGCATGCACACACAAAGTGGATAGGTGATTCATTAACATTAAACATTAGCATACGAACATCACAACACACTGCAGTATGTATGTATGTCTGTAAAGGATTCATTATCAAATATTACATACAACGTGGTTCGAATCCTTATATTGATTGGCTGAAAGTACTGCGAGCAATAAGGCATGAGGGGCTGTGGTATTTGGCCAACATACAATGGCTAAGAGTGATTCTTAGGCACAATGCAGTGCGGTGTGCCTGGACACAGTGCTTGGCCATGGTGTATTGGCAGTACAGTATATAAACAAATCCCTGAGATGCACTATTACATTTATAAACCGGTTATCAACCAAATTACAGGAGGAAAAGATAATGTGCTGTCATACCCGTGGTATACCATCTCTTATAAATCTGGTGGTTTGAATCCTGAATACTTATTGGCTGATATATGTGGTATATGGGACGGTATACCAGACTCCGTTGTGCCCTATTGTTTACATATACCACAGGTGTCAGCCAAACAGCATTCAGGATTACAACCAACCAGTTTATAAGAGACCTAATGCTTTGAAAACTGGTTAAAAATAGCAAAAACACATTGCAGGTGTTTATGATATAATATATAACAGCTAAGTGCTGTATCCAGGCACTCTGCAATTCATTGTGACCAAGAACTGCTCTTAGCTATAGGATGTTGGTCATAAACCCCACCATCTTGTACCGTATTGCTTAATTACATAAACAAGCACACATAACAGCCTAAACACCCCAATGCATTCTTGACATAATTTTATCAATGTGAACAGGCGCAAAATGGCTTTCGTTCATTACCCAAGTGGGTGCTACACATTGGTGGTGGATGAGGTGGGCTTTCCCCCTCAATGTGTAAAGCGGTGCTTTGGGTTCTTGAAAAGCACTATATAAGTTTAAAAAATAACAATAATAATAACAGTCAAGCTGCCACTCACAGAATAGGATAAGCATGTATTCTCTTGACAGTGCACAGTGCAAGGATACGTGAGGGCTTGTTTTTCTGTCTAACGCATCTTCTTAGCTTGTCCTTAGACGCACTTTGAGAACACTGATGTGAAACGGTCTTTATAAAATACATCTGATATGATTTGACAGGCAAACGCATGAACTGCTCCATTTGCTGTGAAGTCCATGACATACAGATACACAAAACAACAGGCGGCCGAACAGTTACCGTGACTACTGTAAACAACTAACTCTAATAGACTCATTTCATGGGCTTGCCTGTCCCCTGGGATGGAACATTTTGTCTTCTTTTCAGATAATAGCGATGGATTTCTGTGTTGGACCAGAGCCAAAGTTCTGGAGTACATTCCACAGGCCTTTTATAGGCCTTCCCTAAAGCCATTGGTTAGCATTATTTACATTAGAGGTAACCATGAGAAATGACTTAAACTTACAAACATTCGCTTGTACACGAATCCCAGGAATGTGGTATGATGTTGAGCAGACTGATGGAGAAAGCGAAAAAAGCAGGAGAGATAGAAAGTATGTTGTTGTTTTTTCTCAGAAACATGCAGTAATTTATTTAAAATTAATAGAATGTGAACAAACGCAAACTATGATCTGTCATTTATGTTCACTGTAAAAAAATGTTCTGTAAAAAAAATGTAAAAAGTACAGGTAACAAATATACCTGTATTCTTTATTTTATTCTACCTACATTTCTTTAACAGACAATATTTTATAAACACAGTAAATGTCCGTTAACACACAGAGCTTTGTAACGGACATCTAATGTGTTTATAAAGTTATTTTCTGGTATTGTCTTGAAGGACGACAAATTACCAGTACTTTACCAGTGTTTATTTTTTACAGTGTAGCATTGTCATATTATACAATCCTGAGCTGTGTTTTCCTTTCTGATTACAGATTGCCGAACTATTCATCTCTGAAAAGAACTGTATCCTTTACACATATAGAAGCCTTGATAAATACAGCATCTGTTCCTTACTTACAGGCTGTTCTCATGGCGATACGTACAGAATTGCACGAAATCGTAAAAAAAACATATGTCCACATGTGACATTTTCGGAGGCAGGAAAACGTACATTTACAAAATGTAAAAAAGTAAGTTTACCTTAACCTTACCCTAACCTTAACCTTACCCTAACCTTAACCTCACAAACCTAGCATATTATCTCTGAACTAAACGTTCCCAAAGTACTTCAAATTGTAAACGATTGGTCTATTCTTGGAAGTGTTCCGGTAGAACAGAGATTCAATACGGAAAAAACGCATATTTTGATTAGCCATATCATAAGTCTGCCTACATAATGTGGCAAAATTTCCATTACGTACGGTTACCCACGTCTTGCTATTAGAATGCGCTGTTATACTTAACCCCTGAGGCCTGTAAACTAGAAAAAAAGAAGTAGGCATTTACTGTAAATTCCAGAAGTAGCATCCAAACATAACCGCTGCTTTGTTCCAGAATGTTCAAGGTTTTGAATGGGGCTCAAGCGCAGTGTCTTTCTCTTAAGAAGATTTGTTAGTGCTTATCTTCTCACTGCAGAGTGTGAGAAGTAATTAACCTGTATTCTATGGAGAATGTGTGTGTCACCACCAACACCGTTATCCGCCATAGGCTGGTGCATTATAGGGCTCAGAAATGCGGGTGTAGAGTTGCAGGATATACAACCTCTTACCAAGGCACACCTCTCTGTTACTTAGACACTGAAACACTTTACAAACCAGCTCAAGTTATCTGCATCAAAATGACCACACTGTTCACAACCCATGTCCTAAAATAGGTTGATTTACCAGGCTCATTTCATCAGGACATCCATACTGTCCTTAGAAGCCATCTACTTAGGAGGTTCATCAGTCATCATGACAGGTTTAAGTCATTGGACATGAAACAGACACATATCATCATTAATATTTATGGCAGAATGGTGTCATTTTAAAGGCCCAGTGCCCACTACAACATGGTTTTCCTGTGTTTTATATTTTCCACAGGTTTGCTTCTATCGTTGGAACGATTCTATAAAATTTAATAAAAATCCTAAAGATGCCCTTTTAAGTGTTAGAGCTAGTACAAAAAACTGGTTTAAATGTCAGTCTGTTTTGCTTGGATGGAGTTTTGACCAGCCTGGTGAAGTCATTACGTGGTATATTTAAGCAATTGCTCTGATAAAGTTTATTAAACTGTAAAAATCTCTTACATCATAACCATGGTGTGAGATTTCATACCGCAGCTACAGCCAATCAGCATTCAGAGCTCGATCCACCAAGTTATATAATCATTTATAATAATAGAACTCAAAACCCATCTGCCAGTGACCTGAGTTACTTTGATTTTCTGTCATTTACCAGATGCTTTTATTCAGAGCTTACAGTTGGCGTGTTCATCTTTAGATGGTGAGACAATCATTGTAGTGAAGACATTTATTCTCCATAAAGAAGATCTCAAAAGTGTCATTGCTGAAGAAAGACATGATGCTTAACTATCTTATAATACATTTTGAAGTGGTTTGGGAAATAGGGTTTTAGTCTCAGAACAGATGGTCATCCATTAAGGACAGTGACAACCAGATGACCATGTACTTACTGTAAATCATGTATAGATTAGCATCAGTTTTCAATTCCCCACAAAGTAACTCTGTTCAAGCTTTATAGACATATGTCCTGGTTTGTTTCACTCTGGCTGCAGTGGGTATACCGTTGCAGTATAACAATTTGACTGAGATTTACACTTGAACAGGAGAATTGGTCAGAACAATGGGATGCATGAGAATCAATGAAGGCAGGTTGATTGAACATCTGGGTAGCACATCTAAATTTGAAGAAGCTTTGAAAATATCCCCTGAATTCTACTGTGGTAAGATTCTCTGTTGAATCTAATCTTTAGATTTAATTGCTTTTAATACAGTTGATAAAAGACAGAATGTCAGAGGAGACAGTGAGCTTACAGCAAGGGGTCTGAGTCAAACACACCAGTCGATGGAATTCCTACAATTGTCTGTGAAATCCTTTGTGGATTGCATTGTTCACTGAAACGTATTTCATGGAAAATGCAGACATAGAGTGTCACCTGTTTCTGAGTTATCAATTAGCCAATGAACACTTTTAGTCAATCAGTCTCAACATGATTCTCTGTAAAAGTTTCATGTTTGTACAAAAGATGAACTAACACAAAAATTCAAGGACCTGTAATGACGTTAAGAAAGCAAGAACTTCCTTGTCAACATGGTTGTTTACTTGAATCTTCATATCTTACTGTGGATTGATGATAGTAACTTACTGTTAGTTTTCCAGGGACCATCACATCCTTTCAATCTGCACGTTGTGTTGAAGAGAACCTTTGCATTTTTTATTTAATCAGAATGAGACCTTCTACATATGACAACCTCAAAATAATAGTAGTAAAACGCTGACCATGTGATGAGACAATTACATTTTCTGACAGAAGGGTGCCTAGGCAACACAAGGTTTGAGATCAGAATCCATCAGAACTATTTAGCATTTCTATAGGGCATAGCCATAAAAGCAATGTCAATTTCCATCATTATACTGATCTCTTTTTTATATACCTATGGGGGTCCTAAAATTCCAAACCAAACTGCTAAATTAGTCTTCTTAAGATCATTGTAAAACATCTGTTAGCTTAGTAACAATGGCAAATAAAGTGGCAGGACAGTGGATGCTTAAACGTGTTTTCTCTTCTATTTCAATCAGTGTATTTATATTTTCAGGAAAGGCATACTTAGGTCATAGAATAGAAATGTAGGACCCTACTCACAAGGGTTAATCCAAGTGTGCCAACTGTCTGAGATTAGTTGATCAGTGATACTTCGGAGCAACGTTTGTAAAACCATCTCAACCCCAGCCATTTCTACACCGGTATGAAGCACAACAAGGGGCTTGCTTTTTGACTTAAGGGCTCATGTTGGAGCATGGTACAGCCAGCGATTTAGGGCAGAGGACTTGCTGGTTATCTACGTTGTCGTTGTCCTGCCAGGCTATAAATACCACAGAACACCAGGTGTACTGAAGTGCTTTTACATGGGTAGTACTCCCAGATGATTTTCTTCAAACTTAACCTCTCTGCTGGCAAGCAGCATGGGGCTTGTTGGACATAGAGTCATGGAATTCTCTTCACATAATAAAATACACATTGATTAGATTACGCATTTCACCTTGGGGTGCTTTTGTTAACATTTTTTGAGGCATTACATTGTATTGACATTTTTATTATGATAGAAACAGAGTGGATACGGTTCTTATGCCAGTATTAATTGAACAAATGTTGCCAAAAATATTGGTAACCTTGCGTCTCATTCAAATTATGCCTCATTCACCCTGAATATCTCTTTTGTCATTCTGACATGTGTCTTTCGAAGCCAAATGAAATAATTGTATAATTACCTCAAGCAGACCATTCTCTTTTAATTAGTATCACAGGTGTCTTCAATCTCATAATCACTCATTCGGCCAATTTAAATAGAGAGCATATCATGATATACTAGTACATGTTCGACAACTTTTGGAAGCTGATCACTGAAAGAGAAAATCTTTCTGTTTTCACACTGCAAAATTCTACACAAATTCTACAAATAGCACCTTTAAATTGGAATTAGAAACTATTAAGGATATGCAGGACAATTAGAGGAGAACAGCTGTACATCAAACAACTGTGTCCGCTGGTTACTGTTGTCGTAAAGTCTGCATGCACTGTATTTCCAGAGTATAGTATGATTTCCAAGTGTATTGTCATAAAAGTGAGCTTCTTAAATTTCATGTAGGTTACAAATATGTTGTTAACTTGATGTGGGAGCAGATTCACAAGTGTCTCAAATTGGATTCAGTCAGGAGAGGCATCCACTGAGTTCACCATGATTGTGACACAGCTGCTGTGGATTTCAGTTCAAGGACAAATTATTGGCTCGTTATATATAGAGGTTTTTATTTAGCTTTACTCTGATGCATACTTCTCAAATATGTTCATTTATGTCTATTCTGTTCTAATTTTACCTCAGTCAAAAGGTCACAAAAAATGTATTAATAACAGAACCAAGCAAGGTGGGACAGAGCTTTTAAATAGTCAGTGAATGCAGGGCCCTGTCTCCATATTTATTTTAACCACATTTTCCTGGCTAGGCAAACCTCTTTAAATTCACCTGCCTTGTGTAAATAGCGTTGACTTAAAAAGGAATGTAATAGATGTCAGCATGAAGAGTATCTTTGACAAAGTAAACAAATTAATCTGAGGCTATTCTTAGAAACGGGACATTTTGTCTTTTTATGGAATCAGACACAGGAAAGGCAAAATAACAGAGAAACAAAAGATTGATATCTGCAAAGAAATGTAAGATAATTTTAGTTATAGAAGGTCTATAATTCCACCTTGCTGTCTATTTACAGTTGTTGACATCATTCATGCTGAAGTCATTGTCAGGAGTGAACAACACAGTTGATGACAGCGCTGTTTCTGACTGCATCTTAATCCCTGTGACAAACGACACTGATCCTTTACTTACAGTGTATATACAGACAGCAAGGCCCTGCAGTTCATTCAGGCTGAGAAGATGTTCTACGAGGTTGCTCTAATAGAGCTCACCGCTGTTCAGGGGAACATAGGCAAGTATATTAACGGTACATCTAATAACGCTACATCTATTAACGGTACATCTATTAACGGTACATCTATTAACGGTACATCTAATAACGGTACATCTATTAATGCTACATCTATTGATGCTACATCTAATAACGGTACATCTATTAACGCTACATCTAAAAATGATACATCTATTAACACTACATCTATTAACGCTACATCTATTAACGCTACATCTATTAACGCTACATCTATTAACGGTTCATCTATTAATGTAATGCTACATCTAGTGACGCTACATCTATTAAGGCTACATCTAATAACGCTACATCTATTAACGATTCATCTATTAACGCTACATCTAATAACTGTACATCTGTTAATGCTACATCTATTAACGCTACATCTATTAACCATTCATCTATTAACGCTACATCTAAAAATGATACATCTATTAACACTACATCTATTAACGCTACATCTATTAATGCTAAATCTATTAACGCTACATCTATTAACGGTTCATCTAATAACAGTACATCTATTAATGCTAAATCTATTAACGCTACATCTATTAACGGTTCATCTATTAATGTAATGCTACATTTAGTGACGCTACATCTATTAACGCTACATCTAATAACGGTACATCTATTAACACAACATCTATTATTGGTTCATCTATTAACGCTACATCTAATAACGGTACATCTATTAATGGTACATCTAGTAACGTTACATCAATTTATGCTACATCTAATAATGGTACATCTATTAATGCTACATATATTAATGCTACATCTATTAACACTACTTCTATTAACGCTACATCTATTATTGGTACATCTATTAACGGTACATCTATTAACAGTTCATCTATTAACGCTACATCTATTAACTCTACATCTATTAACGCTACATCTAAAAACACTACATCTATTAATGCTACATCTATTAACGCTACATCTATTAACGCTACATCTATTAATGCTACATCTATTAACAGTGCATGTATAACACTTGGGAATTAATGGTGTATTAGCACTCCCACTGAATGGTCTGGTGTCAACACCAGGTGCATCGATGTAGTACACAGTATGGTATGTTATTTTTAGGACCTATTTTTATACAGTATACTGTATCTAAAACAGAATTCATACCAGTGTGAAATGTACAATAGAGAAATGCATGCCATACCTGGCGTATATTGTATGGACCATGTGATTCATTTAACCTCAGAGGATCTTTATTTGCTGTAAACACGATGCAGTTCTGAGACAGCATTCACCGCAGGGGCCAGTAATCCATCACCCACCGCCCAGAAGGATCCTGTATATCTGCCTGTTTCTGCTTTTTCTGTTTGACTATTTCTGTCTGTCTCTTACTCTCTGTCCTTCTGTCTGTTTATGTATCAGCCTCTGTCTGCTTTCCTTTGTCTGTCTGTCTGTTTTTCTGCCTTCCTCTCTGTCTGCCTGTCTGCCTGTCCGTCTGTTTTCCTTTCTGACCATCTCACGTCCTTTTTTAACTTATTTTCTGTCTAGCTGCTTCCCTGTCTGTCTGTCTGTCTGTCTGTCTGTCTGTCTGTCTGTCTGTCTGTCTGTCTGTCTGTCTGTCTGTCTCTTTTCTCTGCCTGCTAGCAGTCTGCTGATCCAGCAGCATGTCAGAGTAGCCTGAGTTACATAGGGATGGCAGGGAAGACAAATGGCCCTGCAGAGCAGCCTGTGCTGTCCTGGAGGCCCCTGATTCAGCACTGTGCTGCTGCTCTGCTCTCCCTGGGACTCAAATAAACAAACCTTCTTGCTTCAAACCTCTGGTCGTTTCCACATTCGTAACTTCATTCTCTGTCTGAGATATTTCAAGTTAGTATACGGTTGTTTCTTCCTGTCTCGGGCAACGTCCCGTTGTTGCTGAGCCACTTTAGTCTTCTGTATACGTCTCCTCAGCATTATGCTGGAAAATAGTTTTTGTGTATGGATCTCCAGTCCCATCAGGGTCAGTTCAGGTGAGACTGTGCTTTTGTTAGCTGTGTCACAGTTCCCGTGGGCGTGGTGAGAGCTCTGCTTGTTTCCCTGCCTTTATCTGTTCTCTCTATCTGCCGCCTCCTCCTCACTGTCCTGTTGGCTCCAGTGTACTCTGCACTTCAGACTCCCATCTCATCTACACACAGCCTGCCAGAGGCTAGGGTGCCAGGCTTTTGGATTATGTGTACTTGCAGCATACAGAGATAGAGAGGGCGAGAGGACAGTGTGAGAGAGGGATTTAGGCCGACGGTAGCTGGCTTCTGACTACGTCTGATTATACTGTACATGCCCTGTGTGTGTGTGACAGGCCCCCAGGAGGAGGCTATGCTGGGCTCGACAGGGACGGAATGGGCATCCCCAGAAGGGCTATCAGACCAGGCCTCCCAGGCACAGCATTTGGAGCGGTTGGCCCAGCTTTGCATCATGAGCAAAAGGTACGTCAAAACGTTTCGACTTTTTTTGCAGAACCGTATGAGATCGCTAATGCTGGCTCATTATGTGTTCTATAAATCGACTATAAACTGAATACCAACACAGCTGGTTCAGTAAAAATCGATGTAATGTCATACCCGTGGTACAGTATACGTTCTAATATGCCACTGCTATCGACCAATCAGCATTCAGGAGTTGAAGAACTCATTTTAGAATGATGTACTATAGTAAGTGAATGGCTGTGACATAGTGTATATAAGGCCAGAGATTATACTACGATAACTACGATAGTTTTACATTGTATTATCCCCACTCCTGGTTGTTAGTGAAAAATATCATTTGTTTTTATAGTGCTCTGAACATGTTGTTAGGATGAAATAGACTTTTAGGCAATAAGTCAGTGCAGGAAGAAGTGTTTGCATCCATGGCTCTGATGCAAAACAAGTTTGTTGAATTTACATGTTAAATTTGCACTCCAGAGTTGTATAATTTCAGCCAATAGTTACGTTTCTGTTTGTTTTTTGCATACTGCATCATGCATTTGTATAAGACATCAGTCATTTTGTACGGTGTTAGGACTTTCAATTTACATATATAAATATTTAATAATGTCCTGGAATGGATCTTTGAGGTGGAGAAAAGGGACACTATTCCTAATGGGTGTTCCAAGTGTTACCAAAACACCTGGATCCAATGTCCTTGATACTGGTGTACTTTATCAGGCCACAAGACACAAGCGTTTTGTCTGATTGGTGGTCATGGCTAACAGGCATGAACACTCTCACTGTCAACACAGCCTTCCAACCCTAACACCAGGTGTTATTATATGCTTGGAATATATATCCCTTGGAATATACATGTATCATAGGTTAGGTTAGGTTCTCCAGTCAGTGCCCCTGACGAAGGCACTGGCTTAGATCTGGAGTTGGTCCCCGGGCGCTGTAAATGGCTGCCCACTGCTCCCTTGAGGGATGAGTTAAATGCAGAGAATGAATTTCGCTACATGTATGTGTATGTGACGAATAAAGTACCTTTACCTTTATAGTGACACGTTAGTTAGCTAACAGTACTTTTTGGGATCCACAGAAGCAAGACAATATGAAGGACCAGAGTGTTGTATGTAGAGGCTTGCCCAGAATGAGTTACTTTCTACGGGGTATCAGCCTTATATGAATTTGTTCAGTTCCAGCTAACGTGGCTAACACTTTTCCTTTCTATACTTTTTTTGAGTTGGATGGCAGCCTAACACAATAAATTATTAGTAATATTGTTGTGGAGGTAATGTGGATCTCAGTGCGATGCAATCTACAATGGGAGTTCGGATGGCTCAGTTGCAGGTTTGATTCCCGACTGTGCCAAATGGCATTTTGTCCTTTAGCAAGGCATTTTACCCTACATTGCTTCTAAGGAATGTACCTGTATTCACTATAAGTCTGCTAAATTACTAAAATGTAACTTAGTTTGTGAAGGGGAGCATAGTACTGTGGCATAGTGTCCTGCATCTGCACATTGCTGAACAGAAAATATACAACTACCATATTAATGTATAACTTTTGGGGAAATGGAATGAATCTGAAAACAACCATGTCCCAACTAAGGCAGATAAACAGCCACAAAAGTGTGATGTTACAATCACATTAGCTGCATACCTTCTAAACATGTCCCTGATTGGCTTGAGTGGGTGGATGGTGGAACAGGTGTACAGGTAGAGCTGTGTGATAGTTGAATAAGGCAAGGAAGCTTGTTAATCTTGTATGAGATTGAAGAGATTGTTTATGGCTGTAGCCAAGATCTTGGGTTTCTGAGCAACCAGGGACAAACACTAGTGGCTTTTTCCTGTGTTATCTCTTGTTGTTGAAATGTAACTTTACTTTAGTGCTTATATTTAGAACGCATTAAAAAAAAATTAACAATTTAAAGAATGTTAAAGATTAATCCAATAATTTTAAGTGTCCCAATCCAGCGTACTTGTTTTGAGCACTTTAGCGTTTTAATATAGTAGGTAAACATCAAGCTGAATTCAGATTCCATAGTTCTAATACTAAGCTACATTCCGGGAGTTTGGGACAGTTTGGAATTGATTTAATTTAACTTGGACACTGAATGTAGACTAATGACTACAACATAATAATGTTGCAGTAATTTATATGCATACATAATATATATTCCAGATTTTCTACTATCTCAAGTGGTCAGTGCTCAATGCCAGCCCTGTCTTCTCTCCTGGAAAGGAAGTTATTGTGCTTCCTGAATCTTTCAGCGCTGTGGCAGAAAGTGTTTCATCCATTGAAGGACTTCGCTGTACTTTGGTGATCGGATGTCCTGTTTGAGGAGCGTCTAAAACAGTGCAAATGGACACCTGTCCATTACTAATTGAAGGGAAGCGTGGTATGGGAACAGCGATGGTGACATCTGTCAGACTAAACAGGGGTATACATGAGGGTGATGAATGATTTTGCGTGGTGTTAGCCACTAGCACATACAGATAGAGAGCGCATTTACACTATGTATCATCCCAGTCACAACAGCTGTTACAGGATCACATTCCAAACACAGGCCTAGCATGTACTTAATATTATGCCTGGTATTAAAATGCAGACAAATCTGAATCACCTTCAATGCACTACTGTATGCACAGTAAAAAGCTTATGTTGAACAATCCACATTTTGGTGAAGTAACACAAACTAGCCTTTTTGTTGTCAATGTGTAGGTCATTAACATTTAACATTGGCTTTCTGGGATGTAAGAAAAGATGTGGCAATACTCTGTTAACTGTGATGGAACACAAATAGTTCAGCATTGAATGTATTTCTAAATTGTCTAGGCCTGTCTATTGTTCTGCTTGGGATGTGTCTGTAGCCTAAGTAAGTAAAAAGTTTAGGTTTGGGAGTGAGATCTGTTTCCAGAAGTAATAATAGTCATCTAATTTCTGAACTTTTTAAGTTATGCCCACAACATTTCTATAGGATTGAGGTCAGTAAATTGTGATAGCCACTCCAAAACCTATACTTTTTTTTTTTTTGCTACAGCTTTATTTTGCTACAGGGTAATTTTCCTTTGTCCAAGACCCATTTGCGACCAAACTTTAACTACCAGACTGATGTCTTGAGGTGTTGCTTCAATATATCCACATATTTTTCCTTCCTCATTATGCCATTTATTTTGTGAAGTGCACCAGTCCTTCCTGCAGCAAAGCACCCCTACAACATGATGCTGCCAATTCTGTGCTTTACGATTGGGATAGTGTTCTTAAGCTTGCAAGTCTCCCTCTTATGGCAGTTTTGGAGTTGTGTCTTCTTCCTTGCTGAGCGTCCTTTCAGGTTATGTCAATATAGGACTTGTTTTACTGTGGTTATAGATACTTTTGTACCTGTTTGCTCCAGAATTTTCTCAAGGTCCTTTGCTGTTGTTCTCAGATTGTTTTTCAGTTTACGCACCACAGTACGTTCATTTCTAGGAGAAATTGTCCCCAGGGATGAAACAGACCTTTTTGTTATGAAACAGACCTGTGGATATCTAAAGATTTTATCTGAGGTCTTGGCTGATTTTTTTAGATTTTTCCCATGATGTGAAGTAAAGAGTCGCTGAGTTTGACGGTAGGCCTTCATATGTATCCACAGGTGCACCTCCAACTGAGTCAAATGATCAATTAGCCTATCAGAAAGATCTAAAGCCATCGTGACATAATTTTCTGGAATTTTCCAAGCTGTTTAACGGCACAGTCAACTTAGTGTATGTAATCTTTTGACCCACTGAAATCTGTCTGTTAACAATGTTTTGGAAGAAATACTTGTGTCAAGCACAAAGTAGATGTCCATACTGAATTTTAAAAACTATAGTTTGAAAATCTGTGGTTGACAAATGAGTTTTAATTTCTTCAACCTAAGTGTATGTCAATTTCTGACTTCAAATGTACATTGTGTCTATGCATTATCCAGTAGGCTTAACTCCTAATGTTATTTCAGATTTTTTGCTAAATTGCTTTTAAACAGGAGGCTTGACATAGATGGATGCAGCAAGTTAGAGGGTTATGAAATAACAGGTGTACTTTGTGTGCTCTGCAGGTGTGTCCAGACCAAACACAGCTGCCTTAACAATTAAGCCTTGTTTTAAGGCCAGGACACTTATCTTGTTGCTTACCTAGCCTTCCAAAATACAATTAACAATCTTATTTTAGCATTAATGAGACAACCAGTTAGTAATGAGCAATTGGGAGTTTGAAAATTGTCCAGAAAGAGGCACCTGGGTTCCTAGTCTCTCTGTTTCTGCTCTGCAGTACACAACCACTAAACCCTTTGGCATGTAGACAAAGGGGTTCAGTATGATACTGGGGCCAAGCTCCCACCCAACCAAGCACCATTCATCTGCTTACCATCAGACAGAAGAGGTCTGTTTTGGAGCGTGAGATCGCGTACCAACAAGCTCAGAGGCAGCTCCAATTTGCAAACCATTAGACTTCTCAATATATGCACTGGACTAACAACTCACATGCATACTTTCTCTCTCACACTTACACACAAATGTATCTGACTTACTCTTATTTCACCATTACCCTTTCCTGCCCTTAAGCATAGCCCATAACAAGCAGCACCCCCTGGTGGTGAGATGCACAATTACATAACGGTGTAGTTAAAAATCTTAATTATGTTATTATTTTAAACTAAAATGGAATTTGAAGGGGAAAATAGTAAGAGATATACATATTCATTGAAAGCGCACAGCCAATCAGTGACAATTCACAGGCCTGCGGCAGTTCTCCAAACTGGTCTCTATTGCTTCCTCTGTGTTCTTTACCCTTCCTCATTTAAAGAAGTGGATGCATTCATTAACAGACTAAGCCAGAAAATGCTGTTTTGTCATGCCTGTTGGATGTTGTTTTTTAAATATTGTATAGGAATTTGTGTCAACATTTATGTAAGTACATTTTACATGCCCTGTAAACATTTTGTGTATTCCATTCCATATTTGTTTTGTCTACTGTAATCCATTCGATGGAGTTCCTAGGAACCAACCAACATTTTGGGGCAATAACATTTTCAATTCAGTGTAGAGAATAAGGTCAGCTTCTTGGCTGTTTCTACTGGCCCTAAAAGGCAGACTGTCTGGCCTTGAGTTCACTGCCCGGTCAGCCCAGCCTGACATCTCTGTGGAGTCACAGTAAAAACCATACATTTTGGGATTTGTCATGCTGCTTTGCTGCAATCCACAACCCTAACAATGTTGCATACCCCAGCAAGCTTTATTACGATCAGTCATTGTTGTCCATTTCAGTCAGGATTCCAGCGTAGATATTTTCACTGGAATGACATTAACTACTTTTTTCTAATAACATTTGAATAAAGTATGAGCATAAAATATGTCCGGATTGAAAACTCGACAGACTGTGGAATATTGACAGAGAAATGAAACTCCACAGTGTTACCATATCTCTGTGTTCCTTTGTCTTTCAGACCTCATCTTGCTTTAGAGTACAGTGGGAAAGCAACTAAGATACATCAGAAGGCCTTTGGCAGTGACCACCCAATAACAACCAGGAGTCTAGAGCTGCTGGCCAATGTCTATGCAGAGATCGGGAAGACAGAATATTCAGGTAGAATTTATAGTCACACTAACTAATAACAGAAAACATCTGAAGACGTAATCATGTTAAAAACACGTACAGTACAATAGATGAATATGTTTCTTTAACTGGACACTGAGAGGTGCATACATGTCCGACTTGTCACTGGGTTTACAAAGCACACTCTTGTGGCATGACAAACCTCTCAATAGGCCCAATAAGGTTTTGCTTAAGGACACACATTAGGCTTATCTGGCCAAATGTTTTTTTAAAGTATTGGTCTCTACAAAGTTTGCTGCTTCAATGTTCTTAGTTTTTATCAGTAGTTACTTTGGTATATTGAAGTATAATTACAAGCATTCCATACGTGTCAAATACTTTTATTGACAATTAAATTAAGTGTACGTAGAGTCAATATTTGCAGTCTTGACCCTTCTTTATCAAGACCTCTGCAATCCGCCCTGGCATGCTGTCAATGAACTTCTGGGCCACATCTTGACTGATTGCAGCCCATTCTTGCATGGTCGATGCTTGGAGTTTGTCCGAATTTGTGTTTCTTTGTCCATCTGAGGATCAACCACAAGTTCTCAATGGGATCAAGTTCTGGGGAGTTTCCTGGCCATGCAACCAAAATTTTGATGTTTTGTTCCTTTAGCCACTTAGTTATCACTTTTCCCTAATGGCAAGGTGCTCCATCATACTGGAAAAGGCATTGGTCATCACCAAACTGTTCTTGGATGGTTGGGAGAAGTTGCTCTCTGAGGATGTGTTGGTACGATTCTTTATTCATGGCTGTGTTCTTATGCAAAATTGTGAGTCAGCCCACTCCCTTGTCTGAGAATCAACCCCCCGCATGAATGGTCTCAGAATGCTTCACTGTTGACATGACACAGGACGGATGGTTCTCCAGACAAGGTGTTTTCCGGATGGCCCAAACCAGTCCTCAGCAGTCCAATCCCTGTACCTTTTTTATAATGTCAGTCTGTCCCTGATGTTATTCCTGGAAAGAGGGGCTTCTTTGCTGCCCTTCTTGACACCAGGCCTTCCTCCAAAGGTCTTCGCCTCACTATGCGTGCAGATGCACTCACACCTGTCTGCAACCATTCCTCAGCAAACTCTGCACTGGGGGTGCCCTGATCCTGCAGCTGAATCAAATTTAGGAGATGCTCCTGGCGCTTGCTGGATTTTCTTGGGCGCCCTGACGCCTTCTTCACAACAATTGAACCTCTCTCCTTGAATCGTCGTGGTGTCTTTGAGATGTTTTATTAAGGACTGGAAATAACAGCATTGTGCAACGGTTATAGTCACCACAATGAGGCTGATGTACACCCCCGGTAGACGTAGTCCCACCAGGTGTATTCGTAACCAGCTGCCACTGTGGAGGCGCTGGTCAGGACCTTGGCTGGTTTCCTTGCCATGTTGACCTCCACCTGGGCTTGGGTGAGGTGGTATCTCATGTCCTGTAGGAGTTGTTGTACCATTGCCATAGCATCACTACAACATCTTCATTTTCTGTGGCTGATATTTAGTTAGACAATTGAACAGCTATCATATCAGAAGGCCAGGAATGTGTTTGTGATGTGGAAATGTGTTTATTGAAACTGTGACTGTACATATTTATTGTCAAAGGTATTTTTGATGGAAATGTTTGCTTTGAGTTTTTAATGAATTTCAGAGCAGTTGTCGCCATGTATACTGGTGTCTTATTGCTGTCATTAGTTCGATTCCTTCTCATCCCCTCAGACTCCCTGGGTCAGTGTGTGTCAGCATTGTCAAGGAGGATTGCTGCATCTGAAACCGTCAGGGACACACCCGACAGTCTTCCACACTCCCACTCTCATTGCCATTCCCACCGTGAAAAACGCTCCGAGGTCCGCCACAGGAAAGAGCCACGCCCCCACGATGACAAAACATACAACATGGTGACAAAATGTTTTTTAAGTGTCCAACTCCAAGTTTCAAAATAGATGTCCATTGTGTCCTAATTTCTAATGATACCTCCCAGGTAACCAATGGTAAAACCCCCACGTCCATATTGAAGCGATCAGGTTCGGGATCAGATTCAGAGCCCAGCCACAGACGGAGGGGCGAGCGACGGGTCCGCTTCAGGGAGCCTGAGACCACTGTTCATGGTGAGAGACAGCAGACCTAAAACCAAACACATTGAGGTCTTGATTACTTTTCTGATGAAATTATCAGACTTGGTACACTCATATTAACATAAGGAACATTTTAAAGACTGGTGTCAAGTCTTGGGAAGCCTTTCAGTCAATCATGGTGAGGAGTGAAATTCATATTCATATTGTAAAATGAAATCAAGGTTAAATCATTCCAAACAATCAAAATTTGATTTTGTTCTAGACAGTAAATAAAGGCGGTTCATTGATTAGGGAGTCAAACAAGTGATTCCCATGTGGGCCACTTGAGCAAGGCACTTTACCTTAGTTGCTACAGGGGGATGTCCCTGTACTGATGTGACGTTACTGTCACTGTAGATAAGAGCATCTGCTAAATAACTCCAATATATATAACCTTCATGTGCGACTTATTTGAATAAAGTTCAGGAGCTTGTGATTTGCTATTTGGACTTATTATTGGTCTTATTTGGACTAATTTGCCAGATCTTATTGACTGACAATTCATTCCCATTCTGACCCAGAGTTTTTGAAGTGTAAAAACAACAAATATATGTCCATAAAATATAATATAAATAATAAAATAACAAGCTAACTTTTTAAACATAAAATATAAAGGAAGCAAATATGACCCAAAAGAGCAAATTCACCAATAAGCCATTAAATATGTTATTTGAACTGCTGAGACACAAATTCCCTTTCTAAAAATGGGATGAATTGAAACTAAAAGCTTAGACTGAAGAGTTCCCTAATGTTAGCCTGTATGCAAAAGTCTTCATGTTGTTAATATAGACACTGTGATATGTTTTACAAAAACACCTTTAGAGAAAGTGGTGAAATATTTAAAAAAATGTTAATGTAAATATGGTCATCCTACATCTTCAAAGGATACAGTGAACTGCACAGAATTCATCATATATAATCAAATGTAATGTGTTGTAATATACTACACGTCTTATTATACCATTTGTGAGACATTTTGATATTGTTTGGAATTATTTTAGACTATATTCCTGTACAAGACATTTGAATGGCAGCCATTTTGTTCCTGTCTAATTCCCAGACTGCCTCCATTCCTATAACATATACTATATATAGGGCCCAATTTTAACAATCTAAGATGTGAAGCGCATGGCGCAAGTGTGCTTTGAGCGTGTCCAAATCCACTTTTGCTAACAGCGGATAAAAGGTTCCAGCGGATAAAAGGTTCCATGCGCTGGGCGCATGGTCTAAAAGGGATGTACTAAGTGTCTTCATTAATTCATAGACGTGTTTTGGGCGTAACATGCAATAAATCAATCAGAGATTAATCTCCCATTACCTTTAAGAGCCAGGCGCATTTGTACCTTTCGCGCATTGCTATTATGACCGCGGATTTGCACCGTAATATTTTTATTTGTAATCTTTTGCATGTTCGTGTGCTGCTGCGCTTCCCTGTGTGTGTGCAACAAGCATATTGTGCACGCGCTGTGCCTATGCCATAGGTGCATTTGACTAATTTGCTGTTAAAATAACTATGATGTGATGCGCCATTGACTTTAGACCAGGTTTTTGTTGGTCAATGGCGCGATCAATTTCCGATGCCTCAAGATAGCAATACACCTAGAATTACCCTAAACACACCTCCCTGTTAAGCTGGATTCACACCAGGTCTGGCAAACTGGTTGCATTGCGGCGGAAGTCCATTCATTTCAATAGGAAGCAATGCGCACCGCTGCGGCAAATCTACTGGAACCGGCAAAATGTGGATGCGGTGCTTTGGGTGTGTCGCAAGAGTTTAAATAATCCAACTTGTGCGGTGCTTTGCGGTACGGTGCCAGAACCGGAAGTTGATTTACCTCCGAGAAAGAGCAATATTTCACTTTCACCTATGGGTGTGTGAGATTGCAAGACAAGCTTTGACAGCTCAGTAGATAGTTTCGTATTGTCAATGAATACTAAACTGAAAACAGCTCCTGCCAGTCGCCTTGCTGGAGGTGGACAGTTGTATGCAATGTTGCCCACCATCTCGTAGATGCGGAAGATTGATTACGATGTTGATTGCAGTGTACACGTGTGTCTGCATTACGATGCCGTACGGGGAGTTTTTTTGCCGTGTCTGGTGTGAATTCAGCTTTAGACCAGCACTTCTATGGGCGCAAATATGGGCGCAGGTGCATTTGCTATTTAAACGACGTGGGCGCCTGACGGGAAAATGACAACTGCGTCGATCTTAAACTAGCAAAGACACTAGCGTTCAGACTTTGCGCTGCATTGCGCCGGGTGCAAGAGTGTTAATGGGAGTGTTGCCCCCTGGTGCCTGCGCAGCTCTATCCAATAACTCTGAATCATCTACTGCAATGGAAGATTATGGCTTACAGAGTCATGAAACAAATTTATCCTTACATTGACTCAGCTTTTTATTCCACTAGCTTTTAGAAAATTAAAGAAACAAGAAGAAAATGTATTGTATAGAACATGGCTTTGTAATACATTATTGAGTTATACAGCTAAATCTACTGTTTTCACAATTCTCTCCGGAGCAGTATTACTGTACTTTACAGAGGGGTCTGCATTCTTATGTATTATCTACGAGAGTAAATGACCAAGATACAATAAAAATGGAGATTAAATCATAAAACAGTGTCCCTTGAGGACAATGTAAGATTCAATGTAATGCTGAATGTAGAAAAAGGATAAACATGAGCAAGTGATGTACAGTTCATGATTAATTATGCATGTAAATGAGGTGGCATACAATCTGTTCCACAGCGATCGTTAATAACAACTAGAGGGTACAAATTCTGGGGAAATTGTGAAGTGTGCTTGCGGCCACCCATAGTCTCCAGCTGTGAGTGGGCATATTAACTGATTAGAGTGGGTGGAGTAACTGGCTAGAGTGGTTGGAGTAGGTAGTTGGAGTGGGTGGAGTAACTTGGTGGAGTGGGCGGAGTAACTGGGTGGAGTGGGTGGAATGTGTGGGGTAACTGTGGGGTGTGGTTGGTGTGTGTGGAGTAACTTGGTGGAGTGGGTGGAGTAAATGGGTGGAGTGGGCGGAGTAACTGGGTGGAGTGGATGAAGTGGGTGGAGTGACAGGCTGGATTGGGCAGAATGGCTGGAGTAATTGTGTGCCATGTTTGGAGTGGGTGGAGTAACTGGGTGGAGTTGGTGGAGTAACTGGCTGGAGTGGATGTAGTGGGTGAAGAAACTGGTTGGAGTGAGTGGAGTATTTGGGGAAAAGTGGGTGGAATAACTGGGTGGAGTGGTCAAAGTGGTTGGAGTAACTGTGTGGTGTGGTTGGCGTGCGTGGTGTAACTGGGTTGACTGGGCAGATTAACCTGGTGGAGTGAATGGAGTTACTGGGTAAAGTGGGTTGAGTAACTGGCTTGAGTGCTTGGAGTGGTTGTAGCTGGGTGGAGTAAGTGGAGTAACTGGGTGGAGTAGGTGGAGTTACTGGGTATAGTGAGTGGAGTAACTGGCTGGAGTGGTTGGAGTGGGTGGAAGAACTTAGTGGAGTGGTCAGAGTGGGAGGAGTAACTGTGTGGTGGGGTTGGAGTTTAGAAAATGTGTCAAGATTCGGCAGCTGCTCACGTTCTAATTCTAAACATTCCATACATTCATTCCTTTCACCACGAAAACTTAAATATTTCATAAACTGTTTAACAACACCTTCCACAAAACAAAAGCAACACGATCGGGAACAAGATGCACATTTTGATATGTTATATATATTTTTTTTACCGTTATTTTAATAATTGATAACTAACAGTATTAGTTTATGCACATCAGATAATTAGTAACATTAACTGTAAAATAAGAAATCAAAGTATAACACCTTGTGATTCTTTAACTATTATACTGACATTGTTCAACTAGCCTATATGTGTGGAGGCCTGGGGAAACCCTTCACATGGTGAAGTTTTTACTTTCTGGTCATATGCATTATTGGAAACTACAAACTATAAGGGAAACACCAACACAGATTGTCAAATTATGAACTATTTAAACATGACCTGCAGATATTGGTTGCATTCCAATAAAACTACTAGAACAAATTATTATACTCTTCAATAATATAGTTAAATAAATTGAAAGTGTCCAAAAAATGTATGTCATTGCGATTACCAACAGTTAACAAAACATTTAAAAAACCTAAAGAGAGAGGATAAAATCTGTTTTCATATTATACAATGTGTTTCAAGACAGGATTTCTAGCTGATCCTGTAATTAGCTAGCCAACTGTTTCTGTTTACCCAAGCACATCACACCATAGACCTGGACCAAAAACGCACACACCTTTGAGTGGATGGCTGGTGAAATGGAAACATGTAGCAAGCCTCAATATGTAGCTTGTCTTAATACTAAAAATCTAATTCACTCCAAAAACAAATGTATAGCCTATAACTTTAATCGTAGGTTAAATTAGTTCAGTTGTGGCCAAAGGTTTTGAGAATGTCACAAGTATTGGTCTCCACAAGGTTTGCTGCTTCAGTGGTATATTTGTCAGTAGTTACCAAGGTATACTGAATTATAATTACAATAATTTCATAAGTGTTAAAGGTTTTTATTTACAATTACATTAAGATTGTGCAAAGGGTCAAAATTTGTAGTGTTGACCTTTCTTTTTCGAGACCGCTGCAATCTGCCCTGGCATGCTGCCAGTTAACTTCTGGGCCACATCCTGACTGATGGCAGCCCATTCTTACATGATCAATGCTTGGAGTTTGTCAGAATTTATGGGTTTTTGTTCGTCCACCCACCTCTTGAGGATCGACCACAAGTTCTCAATGGGATGTGCCAATTTTTGTGCTTTCCAATTTTTGTGTTTTCTTTGTGAAATAATGTTCACATTAGTTGAAACAAAGCCATATAACCCATCTAGGGATGAGCTGAGTATTTATTTCCATACTCATAATGGGCGTAGCCTTCCCAGATATAGGCAGAGCTACCCGGAAGCAGTTAATTTCGGCCTTACATCGATATGTTTTGCACAGCTATTGGTATATGTTTGATAATAAACATTGCTCTGTAGCTCAAGTCGGCGGCTGTTCTGTAGCAAATTTTTTTGTGAATGTACCAATTTCTGCAAACCATATCAATTTCAGGCTTGAAAGAAACACTTCCAATTTGCTCCGCCCACTTTACTCACTGGCCACTACATTAGGTACACCTTTTCAACAGCTCATTAAGGAAAAGTGAACAGCCAATCATATGGCAGCAAGTCAATTAATGCATTTTGGCATGTAGACACATGGTCAAGAAGATCTGGTGAAGTTAAATCCAAGCATCAGAATGAGGAGGAAAGGTGATTTAAGGGACATTGAACGTGGCCTGGTTGTTGGTGCCAGACAGTCTGGTTTCAGTATTTCAGAAAGTGCTGATCTACTGGGATTTTCGTGGACAACCATTTCTAGGGTTTACAGAGAATGGTCTGAAAAAAAGAGAATATCCGGTGAGCAGCAGTTCTCTATGTGAAAATGCTTTGTTGATGGCAGAGGTCAGAGGAGAATGGCCAGACTGGTTCGAGCTGATAGAAAGGCAACAGTAACTCAAATGACCACTTGTTACAACCAAGGTATGCAGAAGAGCATGTCTGAATTCATGACATGTCAAACCTTGAAGCAGATGGGCTACAGCAGCTAAGAACAGGAAACTATGTTGTGATGCTCAGTCTATATTTATTCTATTTCTATGGTTCACCCACTTTCAAGCAGCACATGTTATATTTGTTTTAAAAATGGAAACTAATGAACAAATAGCTCTAACCAATAGATACATAAAACGTTGAGCTCAAATTTGGTTAAGAACGTATATGCTATGTTCATTAGGAAATCACTCAGCCTGGGTGCGGCTTAACAAATACTAAATCATTCAACAATTTGTTGTCGGTATCTTTCTGTTTACAGCCTATGACACATCACTGGCACACCCCAATCTGGCCCTGTTCACCTGTCTATTCCTGCTGATGTCACTACTGGGTGTGGCCATGTACTGCACAGACCGCCGTCGCCAACAACGTGTGTGTGAGGAGTTGGAGGCGTCGCTGGCTGTCTATCTGATACAAATGAAACAGCTTCTCTGGGGCTGCTGGATCTGGCTAACCATGCAGTGACTCGGACCAACCAGAGGGGGCGACATGGAGCATTACATTCACCCTCCTACTCATGTCCGTTCAGGTGCCCTACCAGGCTGGGTCCATTAGCCCTTCAGTCGTCACACTGACTATCTATGTTGTGGAGATGTGGACCTTACTGCTATGGTCACACACATATATGGATAATTGTGTGATCTCAAAGATGTGTAGCTTCTATGCCTGTATACTGTATGCACCTAAGTGGTGAGTATGCTGCCATGTTTGTTTTGTTGGTAAGTCAATTTGCATATCAGCACCCATTTCACTCACTAGTTATACTCTCTTATTCATTACAATCCTTTACATTGTTTGCCATTTTTAACACAATTTATTGTGACTGAATGTTTAATGGAATGCAACATTATTAATTGAATTTATTTTGATACAACACTGTCATGTTGTGTATTTAACAGATTACTACAGATATGAATGTTTAGATATATATCAATTGCTAAAGACTATTACAATGTTATGCATTGTTTTCTCACATAATTGAATGTAGAACGTGTGTAAGACTGCTTTAAACTGGCACAAATTGAGTCACGCATCTTCTCAAGCAATCTTCTCAAAAGGTTAGTTGAAAAAAGACAGTGCCAGATCAAATAAGCAAATTGACAAAGCCATCTTTCTTCTACAACATACGTAGAGTGTAGTCTGATCATTTTTAGGTCAGACCAATGGTGGGTTCCCAGATGGATATGTTAATACCTTTAGCACAAGAACACTCTCCTCCCTGAGAATGTACTATCATAAGTGTTGTTTATTCATCTATACTGCATATACTTTATATGTATACTTAAATATAAAATACTTTCTTTACAGTAATTGTTGAAGGGCTTTGGTTACATTTTAATTTTATTATAAATGTCAAAAGCTGTGAAAGGCCAATTTCAATCAGACAATTTCATAGTTCTCCACCCTAGGAGGGCAAACTAACACTCTGAAATTGTGACACTAATGATAGTGCACAATTTGTTTAACAGCTGTTGAATACACATAGAATGTCAGCCTGTTCAGGTGGATGGAACTATTGGTCTACATTGTGATGTCACCAAGTCGATCTAAGTATAATACCTCAGGACTCAAGGGTACTTCTGGTTTTTATGCTAGCCTTCTAATCAGGGTCTAATTTAGACCTTGTACACCAGGTGAATGCAATTAACTACCAGGTAGAATAGAAAACCCAACGAACTTAGGGCTCAGCGTGGAGGACAATTTTAGACCAAACTTTAGACCAACTTATCAAGACTGTATGTAAATACCTTCAAATCTATTTTCTAATGCCCACATGATCAGATGGAGCAGTGTAAGCTTCAGAGGTTCAAATACATAAGGGATGAAGAAACAGTTATTAAATAACACACAGTGATTTATTAAACATTATAATGTTTAAAAAAATACAATTAAAAAACTGGATGGGGTCTTTAATGTGTTAGAGTATGTGGGGATTAAAATGTTATTCATAATATATTTATAATGCAAAGTAAAGAAAGAAATGTACAAATGTACAATCGTTTGGTCTGTGTTACAATGCAGCAATACTATGACACCTTTCAATAATATCTTCATTTAAATACAAGTGTTCTTTAAAGCTTATCATAATACCTTTCAACCTGTCCAATATAACACAGTACATTGTTTGAATGATTCATAAGATGTATACAACGTTTCAGGGAACACAATGATTGGATTGAGTCAGTGTTAAAAAATAACAGCAGCATAATGTAACCAATGGCTGAGTGGAAGAAATACTGAGACCAAAGGTATACGGTGAACTCTCAAACAGAACTTCTGTCATTAGCAATAAAGAATAGCCAGGAGGTCAACATGGCCTGTACTTTATCCCGACATTTTGGTTTGTAGCTGCATTTCACTGCTGACAGTATGAATTTGGTCACTTTGAAGAAAGTGCCTTTTAGGAGATTTAAGTTCCTATCTTTTTTATTTATTTATTTGAATTATTTTAAATAAAAATGTAATTGCATACCAAATTTACTAGCTTCTCATTGTGGTGTGTGTGTCAGTGTCTATGTATCTTTGTGTTAGAGAGACAGACAAGACAGACATACAGACAGGCACACAGACAGAAAACAGGACATAGATAGTGAAGGTACAGATCTGGCCTTGGGTGACTGGTCAGTTTTTCAATGTTAATGATCATTTTCTCACTGTCAATTTCACTGTGATATTTTTCTCAATTTTACTTCATTTATCAGAAACCCTTCTCCAGTAATGAGTGCATACATGTTTTTTCTTGGTCACAATGACTGCCATTGGAGTCAAACCCACAATCCAGCTAAGTGTCTAGCTCTTGCCAAGTGTGCTATACAGGGCATATCGATTTTCTTTCTCTCAAATGTATTAATTTATTTTTTAAATAAGAACTTAGAAGAATTGACCAGTTTCTCCCGGTGTGTAAAGTACGGGACAGTCTGAGAGCGTATTATCGGGATTCTCAAGAATAATGTTTCTTATAGCTGGTCAGATCACTGTCAGGCATTTTCTCCTGAGATATATCCTACTGTATCAATCTCTAAAGTTCTTTGACCATATATGTCTCTCTTACTAATTAGGGTTTTCGTTTTCACAAAGTACTATTTGGTAATCATGGATACTGCATAATACACAGCATAGCACACATAATCTGTAGCTGCATGCATGCAAAATATTCACAAATACTGAAAGCCTATCAGTAATGTATTCAACCAATACAGTCCACCATAATAAATAACACACACACTTCCTACATGCACCAAATTCACACAAATAAAACAAAGAAATTATAAATTTTAACTGTCCTTTACCACTCCGAGTGTCAAACTCTGTGTGCAGCTAAATTGGGAGTCAGGTCATGCTAAGAAGAAGTTGTGCTGGAGTTTGAGGGGATTAAAATGTTTAGAGTATATCCTCATATTGGTTCTCACTGGTCTAATTTACAGTGCATTTAGTGCCTTGTAGAGGAAGGCATGTCAGCAGGTACACATGAACAAGATTAGCAAATAGACAAGTGGACGACTAGGTCATCCAGCCAGCATCTCTTCACCATACAGGGCTTCACTGTCAACAGCAGCATTTTCAACAGGAAAATCAGGCGACATATATCTGAAAAGTACATCCAAACAATGCATAAAAAATTACTTGAATCACAGTTTGAAACTTCATTAGATGGATGGCCAGGGGCTTGACTAGCTATGCTGGCAATGGGGGTGGAACAAGTGTGTGTGTGTGACATGCGTGTCCTTTGGATGTTAGATCATGCCACTCTTAACCTGGATGGCATCAGTTCCTCTTTGCGATGGGCGTCCGAGCAGCATCTCCTTCTCCTGGATCAAGCTGTCCAGAAGGTCTTCCTGGCGGTAGTTGTGGTACACCTTTAGGAAGGCCATGAGCGCGATACCCAGCCATGTCAGCCACGATGCCCACATGCCGAACTGCAGGCAGAATTAACAGGTCGAAAATGTAGCATCACAGGTACAACAATGTCTGTCTATATGTGACCCTTACCTGGGCAATGGCAAACTGGTCATAGAAGGATGAGTTGTTTAAGCCCAGCTCCAGGTCAGTGTCTTGCATGTCCTCACAGCTGAAATACAAGATCAAGAGTGAGGTTGGAGCTTAAGAGAAGATCTCATACATTTACTCCGACCACTGAGCTTAGATTAGGCTACATTAATAGCCACATCACGAAACGTACTGTACAATGTCTGAAAACTAAAACAAGTGGAGGAGTTAATGTGACGTTGTGCAGATGGACTGTGTCATGTCTCACCTGCTGGGCATGTTCCCTCCTTCTGTGATGACATCACACCACTGGTTGAAGCCCAGGCTGACAATAGTGCTGGAGAGAAATACTGTGAAATCCATCAATGAGCTGATCACCAGGTTCAGAAAGGTATTGAATAGGGAACTAGAGAGAGACAGAAAGACAGACAAGAGGCCGAAAAATTATTTCTCTATAGTATCAGTTTTATATTGATTATTGTGATATTTTATTAAACGCTTAATACATAATACTTAATAATTGTCAGAAGAATGACTGGTGGGTTTTAGTTTTGTGGCTATACCTCGCTTAGTGCCTCTTAGTTATAGATAGGCCTTTAGCAGATCGACCCTGTTCCAGATGGAAATAAAAACACTACAATATTGCACAGTAGTAGTGCAATGTGTATAAAGACTGCAGATATATTTTTCAGATACAGTAAACCCGATTGCGCCTCTGTTGAATATTCTTAAAATTGCTATTTATGTATTGATTATGGGGGGTTGTGGGGTGACCGGAAAAATGCGCATAGCAAAATACATGTTTATTATTATTATTATTGGTGGCCTAGAGCTGTAGAACAGACTAAGGTAAATCGATTAAATACAAGGCTAAAAGTGGATATCTACATGTTACATTTATTCTAATGATTCTTCGGCGTGGGAGTTGATAGGCTGGAAACACACCATTATGCATATTGTCCTCTCTTTAAAATAACAAAGAAAACATGAAAATGAATACAGAACAGCCATATGTGATTAAGTAGACTCACTCGTCATGCCCTTTGCAAAGAAAGAACAGCAGTCTCCATGCCTGCACTGCGGACAGGACGAGAGATGCTATCCCGACAAAAGTAATAAAACTGCACGAAGACTCCGGTCCCCATTCATCAACGATGAAGCGCTGCTTTGAGACTGTAATGTTCTCATTCTGCCACATACCACGCGTGAAAAGCAAACATTTTCCGTGAAAATCTTCTGTGTTTTCTGAAAGAGGCACTACGGCAATAAAACCAAACACAAACGCTAAGAAATAGAGGATACATTGAGCGAAAATTAAATTATCGAGGGCCATTTTTCCATCTCCTGACTCTCACTGCGTCCGGTCGTTGTATTTGCGACTGCGCAGTTGAGTCAGTTAAGCGTGGGCGCAGCAACATCAGCCTTGACATTGTAACAGCCGGCATTCTCAAGTAGTCTAAAGGTGGCTCCATAGTTGACTGTACCAAAGGCGATAAATAACGTTTTACGTTTACGTAAATGTGGGATACGTTGACAGAAACTGCTTCCGGACAGATGTATTAGACAGG
>JACXGM010002435.1:32653-47089 GCA_016801145.1 Umbra pygmaea
CCCCCCCCCCCCCACACACACACACACACACACAACCACACAAAAGAGTGAGTGTTTCCTGATCGATGAGGACAGCTCTCAAGGAGTCTCACAGGTAACTGACAGACTCATTGGTCATGCATTAGTGAAGCCATCTGTTGTACAGTTAACAATCGAGATGTAAAAAAGAAAAGCAAGAACAGTGTCAGAGGTTTTGGCAGAGGGCAAGAACAGGCTTCAGCTAACTGCCATGACGCCACCCTAGCCTAGTTGGATGGTCACGTTGTTCAATACTTTTATATTAATACAGACAAGCTCTTAAAATTGTTCAAAGTCATACTCAACCCTACATTCAAGTGACCTTGGCTTCTGCTGAGAAAGATTTCAAGCCCTTGATAATAGATGACATATAATGGCTCATTCATTTCCATAATGAAAGCAGCAGCTGTGGGATGTGTGGATGTTTCGTTTCACTGTATAAATCTGTGGAATATTCTTCAGCAACATCCTACAAAGGTTGAGTTTGTACTGTATATTAATGTACAGGGAAGGTGAAGTTGTGAAGATGATGCGGACATAGATGAAAGAAGCTATAAAAAAGACATTAAAGTGGTCAGAAAGGGTAGTCGCATAAAGAGTAATGCATTCATCGTCCTGCATTTTGCAGAGCTTGCACATAGACAAGTATTTATAAGAATGCTTTGCAAACATCCGGCAGCCATTTGTATCCATCATGTTTCGTTGGGCTTTTTAGCACATGATTTATGTGTCATTGTGTTGCAGTGCAAAGCCCAGCTTTCTGCGATTGCTATCAGTTTCCAGTTTAAAGATGAGTTATTAGATGTGTGTGGTCAGCAATTGGTTTCTTTTCCCAGACTGTTTTTCCTGATGTTTATACAGATCATTAAGGTATTTTCATGTTTTTGTCCCTTTTATTAATAATATTTACATTTGGAATACCTTCATTTGTGTTAAAAATACATAAATTAGTATGTATTCATATATAGTTATTACACTGTGAGACGTGACGATATTCTAGAAATGCTTTGTTGCAGTCAAGTAAAGCATCCAAAACGTGGTGTCCCACCTCCAGTACACAGCACCAATAACAGAGGTCTTGTCCAGTACACAGCACCAATAACAAAGGTCTTGACATAACTTGTGAGGTCATACTGGGAGACCCAACTGCACCAGATACACAAACATACTGTACACACATACTGTACACACATACACATACCTGCTTAAATAATGCAGTGTGTGTGTGGGCCCGTCTTGTGAAAGGGGGACCCAGGGGAGACACCAAGAAGCAGTGTGTCAAGCTGAAATGTGTGTTAAGTTATTCAAACACCCCCCTCACACACACACACACACACACCTCTCAAGTCAAGAGATGGAGGAGGGACGCTAACCTAAATGCAATCCCAGAGCACTGTGCAAATGTGAGGAGAGACGGGCCACAGCAGCAGCTAACATTGGGAGGTCATCCATTTTTTATGAGCTGGAATAGCAGCAAGGCAAACATTTTTTTTTTTACTGACAATCTGAATGGATAAATGATTTTCAAGGGCACAATGTTTTGTTTCAAGAAAAAGTTAGTCCAAATGTGTCTTTAGTTTTCCAGCTGACCCAACATCCATTCAGACTGTTAAAGATACTACATACTGTACAGTACAGACCCCACCATTCAACATTTTAAATGGAATTGTGAAGTATTCAATAATTTATCCTATATAAATAATTTCTCACATTTTAACTATTATCTATTGATACACTATTGACGGGTTCTGATGTTTGTGGAACTGTATGAGAAGCAGGGTGTGGAATTGGACAAGACCAATTAGGAGGGGAGGGAAATGGGTATATAACAATATTACTGATTCCTATCCAATAGATCGCCTGTCTTGTATGTCAAACACCCACAGCTGGTTTTCATTTACTGTCAATAGTGTTGTTTGTAGTTCCTGTGTTTGTTTGACCATTTTGTAGCTCATTGTCGTATTGTACGGGAACACCGTACAAGAGCTGCAGATTTGAAGAGGATCTGACCCAGTCGTCTAGCCATCACAATTTGTCCCTTGTCAAATTTGCTCAAATTCCACCCACTGACAGGTGCCGTGTTAACGAGATTATCAGTGTTATTCACTTCAACTGTCAGTGGTCATAATGTTATGGCTGGTCGGTGTAGAGTCCCTGTGTTTGTTTGACCATTTGCAGTGCGTTGTCTTATTTTATGTTATGTTAGTGTATGTTGGCGTTGTTGCAGTTTTTTTAGAAGTACTATCCTTTTGACTCATTGCATTCCATTTATTTTGTTGAAATGTGTTTTCATAATAAAACAGTTTGCTTTACATTTCTACGTCGCATTTGTCTCCATTACTCCCTATGCACAGCTAATCACGTTACAGTGTTACTGGACCAGAGATGATGCATGACAGCCAAGGTGTCCATCCTAGTAATATTGGATTCTTTTCAGAGGTGTTCCCAACCAAAAGTGCAATCACACCATTTTGATTATGAAAAGTAATCACTTTGAAAGATGATTTATTTGTTTCTACAAGTGTAAGGGTAACAACAGTGTAGAGCTGAGTAATTACAGTGATGACTATGCAGAAGATCAGACCATTGTAACTTTATGATTATGTCTACTACACAGTTAGTTTAGATCTTTCACAGACACACTTTATCACTGTACAGTACTACAGTAGAATGTATATTTCATGTGATGTCCTCATGCCCTCTTCACTCGTTTGCCCCTCTTTACCCTGGCTCCCCATTGGCACGCTATGCCCTGCTCTGCCCACTGGGGGGGCAACTTCCCAGATCCCTTCCTCACCACGGTCTCCCCCTTCTTCTCCTGGAAAACAGAGAATGACAAAGCAACAAGCAGACACAATTAGGCCCTGATATCCTGAGATGGGGTGTGTATGGGGGGTGAAATATCCTGTGGCCATTCATCTTTCCCAGGGGGGTGAGGAGACTGAAACCGAAGGGCTAGGCACTGATTAAATGCTGCTAATAGAGGCTATTCATCTCCTTGTAAATCTCCTCCTTGTGTCACCAACACAATAGCCATCTTCATTTAGCATGACTCTCCAGACAAAAATGAAGATTTTGATAAACATGCTGAAATCATAAGAAAAGATGTCTTCATCACAGCAGAAGCAATGTCTAGCAAAGTGACAATGTTGTTTTTCGAATGCAATTTTGTTAATGACCATGTCGTTTCAGAAAAGCCAGAGAAACTATACTTAACAATAACTAATCTGATAGAACAAGCATATGATAATAACAATACAAATGTATGGTTCAAATAACAACCATAAAATATAAAGGGTCAATCTAATTTCCGCCACATTATCTACAAATGCTGATAATATGTGGCTACGTAGAACAAGTGTAGACAATTTTATTTTCTCGCATTAGTCATTAATATCTCCCAATCTAACTTAACTACTTTGTTCTCGTCGTCTGTCACAGCTGGAGCCAGGACCTAGATAGATAATCATCTCACCAGAAAATAATATGGAATTGTTATTATACTAAGAAGATGATTTTAAAAAATCCAACTAACTTAACAACATCAAACTATTTAGAATTATTTTTAATTCAAATTTTTTTGGTTCATGATGGTGACCATTTTAGAATGATGCAGTGTCAGCACTCAACTAAAATCATCAACCACATACACAGAGATTCATCCACCAGTTAACATCCCAAAGGTGTAATTATCTACATCATCCTGAATTAACTTTGTGTAATTACATTTTGCCTGTCAAGCTCCATATGGTTCCTATGACTCCAACCAATAAGATAATTAGATTCCAATTTGAAAAGGACGTGTACAGAAGGAAATGTGGTGAGCTTGCTCTTCTTGATGTATTTATGATTGTATAGTAATAGTCGTTTTTATAGGTTGAATTATTTAGGCTGTAACAGAAGTATTTTGCAGTGATTTGTAGACATTGGGATCTTATATTGCTTTATATTTGGCTGTGTTTGTAGGCTATGAAGTACTATACAGTACTGTGCAGAATTCATATGCACAAGTAAAATGCTTTAATAAATACCTAAATAAAAAGTGCCTAAAAATAAAATAAACAGTTTAAAGAGCAATAAACATTGAATAACAGGTTAAGAGGTTTCTATCTGAAAAGTGCACTTTAATAATATCTTATTTTCTTTAACAAAATACAAACAGTTCTCGTTAAATTGCATTTTGGGGAAAATTAATGATTGGAAATCTTTTCTACCTACATACTAATGCAGAGGATTTTTTATTTGTTTTTCTAGGGTGGTCCAGTGGCAAATTATTTTTTTGTCATGTCATTTTATTCAAGGCACTGTTGCTTTAGCTAGATAAGAGTTTTATCTTCCCCATAACTGCAAGACATTAACCTTTTTGGTTTACCAGACAAAATATTGTTTCCCTAATTACAGCATGAAATACAAATAATGTATCAGGATACATTGTAATGTTTCTCAATAACACGTGTATTTCCTGTAACACATAGATATAGAAACCTGTTTAGCATTCCAATCCTGCCACTTTAAGAGCAACTTTAAGCTAAGACCAGCAAATGTGAACAAAACAATGTAAATATGAAAGAAACAATTAAAGGTGATTTTCGGAGGAAAAAATCCTTACGCTCAAAAAAATCCTTATTGCACAATCCTTACGCTCTGCTCCGAAAGGCCACAGCGCACATTCTGCTGATGCCAGTGTACTACTGTGTGGTGTTGCTATAGACCAGTAGTGAAAGCAGAACTCATGTAGCCTAGCTGATGTTAACCAAGTTTTGGTGCTGTATTTTTCCAAGAAAAGGGAGGCGGTTCAAAAGTTAGAAACAGTCTATAGCAGGGGTCCTCAAACCCTTCCATGGAGGGCCTAGTGTATGCAGGTTCTCTCTTTTACCTTGTACGAGCCTGATGGAGTAGCTCACTAATTGGTTAGGATCTCCCCTCACCTGGCAGTCTAGGTCCTAATTATGCTCTAATTGAAGGGAAGATACAAAAACCAGCATACACTTGGCCCTCCTTTATGTTTGGCGGTTCCCTGGAACTTAGAGCAATTATATTATATGACGTCATTGACGGGCGACAAAAAGAAACGTCCCGTGTCTTCAAATTAAATGACAAATTTCTCTGGATTTAAAAGTTGGTGGAAACATTTAGGATAATATAAGTACACAACTAAGAAATATATATAATATATGTATAGTGATGTTTTCTTTCATTGCAAAGTATGTATTTTGTTATTGTTTTGATTGATATTACATATTGTACCTTTAACATCAGCTAGGCTACATGAGTTCTGCTTTCACTACTCATCGTCCGGCCAAATTGCACCATTCTACAACATATCATAATGTTAAAGTGGAAACAAACCGAACAATCTTTTCTAGACTAGCTATCTATCACTCTCTGACGTAGTTACAGGGCAGGAAGGACTGTTAGCAGTGCATATAAAATCTAGGTTGCATGTCAACAAATATATAACAGCCATGATAGACTAGGAAGCAGCAAATTCTTGCAAGACACATCAGATGCCTCAACTAGCAAGCTTTTTCAATGGCTTCGTCAGCAGCTACGCACAAGCATGCAGGTAACTATCCAATTCTTTTCTTTCCCTGATTTTCTCTCGTAGAATAGTTGGAGCCACTGCTACAGTAAAGCACACAAGCAAACACTGGGATATATTGGATATAAATAAAGTTGTTGTATGAAAACTATAAGCAGTGTTCATAAAATAGTTTGAAAATAACAGTATCAATTTCAGTATGCAGAAGATTTTAAATTGTTTTATGTTCGTAGCTTTAACCGTTTAAGATCAGTGTTAAGTCCAAATATGCCACGTTCATGTCAATGGCACTTTTATGCACATTTAAAATTATTATAATTCAAAAAGTACAATAGTTTTATACATGTATCCCATCCCAGACTAGTTACAACCTGACAACATTCAAGTCTATTAAGATATGTCCTGGGATTCATGCAAATACATTTTTTTTTACCGATATGTCTGTAGTGTCAAAAATATCAGCCTAATGTCAGCCTGCATGTTTTAAAGTCGATTTGGTCTTCATAGCATTTATGTTTTTTTACTGTACAGGTGGCAGCAGAATAATATTTCTAAGAAGTATGAATGATGTATTATGTTGTGCTTTGCTTTTCGCAAGCACACAATTCAAAAATGTACTTATTAAATCACAATTGATCAACTGCCTAATCATATCAGTTCCCCAACATAACAGTAAACATGCTGTACATTCAAGATGTTATAGGATCAAAGCAGTGAGATCCTTTAAGGCATTTCAAAATAACATCAGATATAGTGAGTTGATTTTAGTTCAATATTTTAAGCATTGTTCATTAGCTCTATTGTTTGCCAGTTAAATATACAGAAATGTATTTACAGTATAAATATATTATAGCTCTCTAAGCTGAATCAAGGATTTAACCATTTCTTTAGATGACATGAGTTAGCGTGAGCAGGATTAGGTTCTGTTGGGATGACTGGGCTGAGGTCCTGTGTATGAGATCATTCATATCACAAAGTACCCTCCAATCTGAAACAACACTGCCCCCTATTGGCCAAATTGAGCATATTTCCACAACACTTACTCCCTCCATGTAGATCAGTGACCAGAGAGAGATGACCTGTTAGATTTTAATGGGCTGTGTACCTTCAGATTCCCCACCTGGTACAGCCAGAGGAGAACTGGTCACCTCATTCTCAGTCTGGCCTCTCTCTAGGTTTCTTTTTAGGTCCCACCTACTAGGGAGTTTTTCCAAGCCACTATGCATCACTTGTTGCTTGCTCTTGAGGGTTTTAGGCCAGGTGTCTGTCAAAGCACTTTGTAATGACTGCTGTTGTAGAAAGGGCTTTATAGAATAAATTTGATTGATTGATTGATTGATTGATTGACCTCACGCTTCTCTCTGCTTGGTCGGACATTCCTGGAAGCCTCCCAGACCGTGGAAGAAGGTCCCCCCCGGACCTAGAGATCCTCTTTTTTCTGTGGATGAAGAAATGTTTTCCTGAGACACAAGAGGAAAAGATGTGCCCTGAGCAGATGTAAATGTATATTCCCTAAAACTGATGTCTAAATGTCTAATGTTGTTTCTTAATTTGAGTTATAATTACTCATGATTAACTGCCAGGGATAACATGATCTATTATTTCAGCACCTTCGGTTAGTAATGTAATCATATTATTTAACGTGATTATAAAACTCCAGTTTGATAATATGCTTTCATTAAAATAGAAAAGACCAATCATATCGCTTACCACATTGTTTTAATGAGTAATCAAAGTAAGGTGCTGAAAACAAATTGTCTCCGTTATTAAAATATGAAGGATAACAAGTTATTGAGATAAATATTAAATAAATGATAATATAGGCCTATAGACAAAACATTACAATATACTGTCAAAATCATACAATATTGTCAAAAGTGATATCCAAAATTATACCGTGTAACTGTACAGGTGACATTTTTTATCTGGAGCTTTCAAGTAAAGGTCACGTGTTCCCTGCTGTGGTCTGGGCCGAGTGATGAGGGTTTGGGGTAGTAAGCCATGGATCCCCCAGGCCCAATGGTGATCATCAGGGCTCCATCTGCTCTGAGTAACACTGATGGTAGGCCCTCCCACCGAGTGCAGGGGGTGGGGTCACGCGTGGTTAACTGTGGCAAGGTTAAGAACGTCCGGGTTGGGCACTACATCACCCTCCTCCCCTCTACACTTCATCCTTCATCACCCTCCCCCAGCTGTGACGACCCCCTGTCCGTCTCTACATGCATCTGAGGCCCACTTTAGACCCCCCACTGAGTGACAGCATCTAGCTTGCATGCACACACACGATCACACAACCCAGTCACACACACACCCACACGCATAAACACACTGTTTAAGTCTCCAACCAGATGTGACTGATAACACTAGTTTACTTTCTGGGCTGCTGTTGATCTTTCTAATGAGCAATCAAATGTTCTAAAAGTGAAATGACAGTAAATATATTGTCTTATAAATATAAAATGTCTTTATATTTTGACTTTAATATAGACTTACACACATCAACTGGCATGTGGATTATATCTTCTTTTCTGTAGGCAAATCAGTGCAAATATATTCACAAATTTCTTTAAGCTTTAAGAGCTGTGAAACAAATAGTTTTTATTTAATCAGTGTAACAGCAAACATATTACAGTATGTTAAGCCGGCAGAGTTATATTTCGATTTCCAAATAAACATACAGTATAACTACATAAGTCCATACCTTGTGAGATCTTGGTCACCTGTTCCATGGCAGGCAGCAGGCCAGAAGATGACCTCCGGGTCTCCAAGGCTTGTTTCCACCAGCTGCCTAGTTTACAGTGGCCCAGCCTATCATCTCCAGAGCTCCGGAAGCATGCTGCCTCCTTCCTGTGCAAGACGTTTCTACCTCCAGATAACCTGTCCCTGGAAGTCTCTGGGGCCGAGCAGAGGCTCTGCTGGACTGTATGGCTGATGCTGGTCCTATTCCTTGGTGGAAGTGGTCGTCCATGCACGTGGAGGTGTTTGGAGTGTATGGATCTCCGCAGTGGGATTAGCAGGGAGGAATCCTGGAAGGAGAAGGTTCTGATGGACCTCCCAGAGCCCCTGCTCTGCTGGTCTCCCTGCAAGGCCCAGCCTCTCTCCGTGTCGGGGCCACGGAGCCCTGATTCTGGCGGCTCCTCCGCGGAACAGTGGCTATGGTGGAGCTCAGACAGGAGTTCATCGGTGGTCTTGGTGAGGGCGCAGGAGGTCAAGATCTCTGGTTGGTCAACTGCATCCTGGGAGTTGTTGCGGAAAAATTCCACTTCCTCCTCAAGCAGTAGACGGTCGGACGCCCTCTGAACAAACACGGAGATACAAACACCAACATGTCGTAGACGTCTCTACAGATACTGCTATGTGATTGGACAATTGAGGTCTCCGACCTGTAAGGGCTCCAGCTCCAGGAAGCAGAGTGATGAGGCAGCAGCACTAGAGTAGGGGGAGGTCTGGGGGAGGGTGTGCTCTGTGTCCCCTCCAGGTATGACGCTCCATGGATCAGTCTCATTGGGTGCATGAAGTACTTCCTCAATCAACTCTTTGCAGTAGTCCATTTTCTCTGGATTAACGTGAATAAAAGTCATTTTGTTTAAACGGCAAATTGGAATAACCTGTCAGTCAACGTTTACAGAACATCAGCAGAAACATGGCCTCAACACTGAGGGTGTAGTAGTGCTTATAACAAACCGTAGTCAGGTGTCAGGAGGTTATGACTATCTAACTGGCCCTCAGAAATCCAAAGCACTGATTGGTTGTCCTCATTGCTGTAGAACTGAGGATGCAGGTTCAGTTTGCTCAGACTATGCCTGAATAAAAGAGGAACAACATATAATTTTAGCATAACTCAATGAACACAAGAAAATCTCTTCCTGAGTAACACAATGAACCCATGAAGAACATATTGTTACCGTACAACACCATGAACACATAAAGAACATCTTACTGGAATGCATAGCACAATAAACGGATAAAGAACATTTTCTAGTGGGTGTGTGGACTCATCCATCTGTAAATGATAAGTCAGCATTGCCATTGTGGAACGACAAGGATTGAGATGGGTCACCTTCTATCTGTCGTTAGATCTACAGGAGGGACTGCTTTCTCTTCCACAGGGATGATGTAATCTCCTGGTATATCACCGGTCATGACCTCTTCCACCAGAGCACAAGCTTAAAGACCCAAATGACCGGAGCATGATTTCAGACTACAATAGTTGTTTTGGGTTTGCAGTAAAATAGACTAAATGTTGTGTACAAAACTGATACAGCCCGTGCATCTGAACTCACTCTGAGTGGAGACCACCGTCTCATCCACATCCATGCTGGGTTTGCTGAGGCTGTTGAAGGAGACAGGGTCTGTGGCGCCCTCTGCTGTCCGAGGCGAGTCGGGGCACCCCAGCAGGTGCATGTCAGCTGGAGGGGATGGGCTGTCGTCCTGCCTGTCCCGTCTCTGCTCTCTCTCGCTGAGGAAGAACGAGACTCGTTGCAGTAACGCTGTGCTCCGGCTTTCATGTTGGGAAGAAGAGGAGACGGAGGATACAGAGGTGGAGCGCTCCTGTGATGGGGAGTGAGAGGAGAGCCGTGCTGGCCTCCAGGGATCCTCCTGAATTTAGGCAAAGAAACAAACTGTTATTGGTAACCTATTTCACTCAGAACACTCAGACAGAGCACGAGTAAAATACCTCAGCTACAAGAGGCAGGTCGTTCCCAGGCCGCTGTTTGTCTTCTGGCTCTGCAAACATGTCTGTCATTGCAACCTCTGGGCAAGATCTGGGGATGAGGTGTTGAAGAGCCTGGGGAGTCAGACTCCGATTCTGACAGCTCCCATCTGGGTACTCCACTGGCCACGCCACCTCTTCACTGGGACAAGAACAACATACACATTGAATTTCGGAAATGTATATACTGTCACAAAAATATACTTTTGGGGGTGATTTTTATTGACCGTACCTAAATATTGGCTGGGATTGTTTGAGTTCATGAATAGATTCTCTGAGAAGTGTGATCAGATCTTCTGAAGAGACAGAGTTGATGCTCTTAGACTGAAGAAGAACAGAGGAGAATGGACGAATGTGGCCCCCTGCAATTCACAACACGTCACTGACTCAGGATACGTCATGATGATGTTTACATGCCGGTATCAATACTATCGTTACCTGGCTCCTTACCTGATGTGGGGATTCCAGTGGGCCGGTGAAGGTGAGGAAGTTTGTCTACCCCACACTGACTCTCAGGCTTGTCCAACTGATCAGTAGAGTGGGCCACATGCTAACAAAGGGACAGATTTGGTTACAGAACATGTTCTAACTGACGGAAACAAACTCTATCTATATGCTTCTTTGTATTTACAGTACATGAGATTTTTACGATACAGTCAAAGTGGGTGTCACCTTCCATACAGCTTCCATGCAGTCTGAAGCCGCCAAACAAAGACCAAGCCTCTGGCATTCATTGAGGAAGAACCTGACCATCTCACTTCCACAGCCTTTCTTCAGGAGTGCCCAGGCCTCGGAGACATGGCTTAGGGTTGGACAAGGAACATTCACATCAGCATATATTCTGAGTCGCCACAGTTCTACAACCTGTGCATTACATTTGAGTACGTTGAGTTTTGGCCAAACAGTGCAGCCATCATTTGAAAGAGAAGGCATACATTAATACTGTCAGCACAGCTTAAATGTATGTAATAATCTTATTGAGAATTGAATTAAAAAGAGTTTAAATGGAAACAACGCCAGAGTTGTGGGTTTGACCAGTACAAGAAAGTGTGACAACCTATGTTCTTACTACTGTACTATAAGACACTCTCGAAATCAGCATCTGGTACATGGCTAATTTGACAGTTTACATTATGGTTATGTACTCAGAGTTGTAAAATGTACAAAGAAAAATTACTCAACTGGGTTCACCCATTTTGGGATGTTACTACTTAAGACCTAAATTACCAGGTTAAAGCAACACTCCAGACACCCAAACAGCTCAAAGTCGTTGTGCTGATCATGTTTTCGACATTACAGTCACTAAATACACCTTTTCAGAGCGTTCGGTAATTCCAAACTTGGCCATCGTAGGTTTTCCAAAAACCTTCAGTTACGTCACTACAAGATTTTTGAAAATACATCTAGCCACGTTCGTTTAACTTCCTGATATTTGTCACAATTTACTCCCCGATCAACTCGATCAAAAATGTTGCCGAAGGTTTTCGGGCAACTTACCGTGGCCGAGTTGGGAATTACCAAACACACTGAGAAGGTCTATTTAGTGACTGTCGTGTCAGAAACATGACCGACACAATGATTTTGAGGTGTTTAGGGTTCTGGAGAGTTCCTTTAAGGAAGATTAGAACTAACCTGCCCAAGGTTCTTTGTGCAGGACCACGTCTCCAGTCCCCCCGTGTCAGTCCCCAGATGTTATGCTGCAATAATAGTTTATGTGCCTTGGGGACTAGGGTCATTCTGTCCTTGCTCAGTCCCCCACTTAAATCTCATTATATTATATCATATAATATATTATATATTTTTGAGGTCAGAGTTGTACCGAGGTACTAGACCTAAGGCATGTCCATTGTTTCTGAAGCATGAACCCTTGGAACATGCTTCAGGACCATGTTGCCTGATGACTCCTTCCTGTCTCCATCCTGTGCCCACCTCGCTGTGCTGGTGCCGATACCACTGCTGTTGTTGATCACGTTTCCACCTGCTGACTCCAGCTGTACATCTCCAGTGCGCATCCTGTTGTCCCTGCCCAAGACCACCGAATTGTGTTGATGCTACACAAAGAATGTGGTCACAGCTCACCCATTCCTATCTCTATTTACAGACACTAATTGAACACTGATAAACAATGTGACCTTAATACTATGGGCTGTCTACCTTCAGATCCCCCACCTGGTACAACCAGACAAGGACTGGCTACCCCCTTGAGTCTGGCCTCTCTCTAGGTTTCTTCCTAGGTCCCACCTACTAGGGAGTTTTTCCTAGCCACTGTGCATCACTTGTGTTGCTTGCTCTCGGGGGCTGTAGGCCAGGTGTCTGTCAAAGCACATTTTGATGACTGCTGTTGTAAAAAGTGCTTTATAAAATACATTTGATTGATTGACTGATTGTCACTGTTCCTTTAAATTTTATTGATCATTTTTAGTTTTGAACTCCCTTTCCCTGGCCATTTGGGTCATAACTAGGATCTTCCCAAAACTGATGAACACAGACAAACCCAGATGAGTACATTTACTTTGTATTTTGTACAACTGTAAGATATTGCTCTATACAGTACATACAGTACAATTTGGAATACTGTAGTATTAACTGAACCTGTTCTGGAGGAGTACTTCCACACAGAGCTTGAGATCATGGGGGCTGTCTGTGGATGGTTTGATCCCGTAGATGTACTTCAGTGCCAGGCCAAGCTGTTTTCTCCTCAGCAGCACGTGGATGATGCAGTGGTGCTGCCAGGAGACCCAGGGATCTTCAGCATGGGGGCCGAGCAGCAGCTCCATGGAGCCCTACGCAGAGGCAATGACAGGGCCAGGATACTCCAGCCCCTATGCTAAACCCAGAAACACCTACACACCAATTAACTAATGTTACGGTGATATCAAAGGTAAACATACCAACACTTGTCCCTGGTCCAGGAGCCAGAAGGCACGGATCTGCTGGGAGAATCTGGGAGGGATGGTGAAGGCGTGGCAGAAGGACTGCAGGAGGTTGTCTTTGCACTTCAGGAAATGTGCCATGTCCAGGATGAAGTACATGAGCTGAGCAGCGGATGCGTTAAGGGCAGGCTACTGTACATCCAAAGAGACACTCATAGAAGAAAAATGGAGCACAACCAAAATAATAACGAATTAAGAATGAAGGATCACTTACTGTACATTAAACTGTCATTTATTTGGCCCACATTAAAGTATTCTTAAGGGTTTCAGCTATACAGTCTTCATCAGAACATACATGCAGTGTACATATTAGAAATACTGTACCAGTTCATCACTGTTAAATCTCTCATCTGAAAATTATGTATTCTATCTGATGGGATACAATGGCTTGGACAGACGCGGTGCTGATGCAGGGTACCAGCACAAGCTTCAGAAGAGCCTGGAGGCTAGGGGGTGGGTAGCATTGGTCTGTGCATGCCTCAGATGACCACAGAGGCCCATGTTTTTTGTCTATCTGAGCCACCATACCCTGGATGACTGAGCTCCATCTTTCTTTTCGATCATCCTCCCAGCTAGTGAAATAAAAAGAGAGAAGGCAGATGTAGGCCTGTAGAGGAGACAGAGGGAGACTTCTTGTCAGGGTTGGAACAGTTACCCAGGATTCTGGAGACAAGACCTGCGGTGGTTATGATCCATTTCCCTCCACATCTGAGAGATCCGCTTCATTTCTGTCACCTCTGAGGGGAGGACACAAAAAGTCAATCTACTTATAAATACTACCCCACAACCTACCCCTAACCCAACGACAACCTACCCCTAACCCAACGACAACCTACCCCTAACCCAACGACAGCCTACCCCTAACCCAACGACAGCCTACCCCTAACCCAACGACAGCCTACCCCTAACCCAACGACAACCTACCCCTAACCCAACGACAACCTACACCTAACCCAACGACAACCTACACCTAACTCAACAACAGCCTACACCTAACCCAACAACAGCCTACACCTAACCCAACAACAGCCTACTCCTAACCCAACATCAACCTACCCTAAACCCAACATCAACCTACCCTAAACCCAACATCAACCTACCCTAAACCCAACATCAACCTACCCTAAACCCAACAACCTACCCCTAAACCAACAACAACCTACCCCTAAACCAACAACAACCTCACCCTAACCCAACAACAACCTACACCTAACCCAACAACAACCTAC
>JACXGM010002436.1:0-46972 GCA_016801145.1 Umbra pygmaea
TGTTAAAGCTATTCCCTAATTCTAAAAAGATTATCCGTCATCAATTTATGGACAATTCATAATGATATCACATCGGATAGTAGGCTTTAGTGCTAAATGGTAGACTATAGTAAAATAAAAAGTGCTTAGAGCTGCTAAATGTATTTGTAGTTTGTTGATTTCCAAGTATAAAACTTGGTGAAATGTTTTCAGTGTGTGTATCCGTTTTTTTTTCATTTCCATCTCATTTTACCAAAACCGTGATAATATTGATAACCGTGATAACTTTGGTCACTATAATCGTGATATGAAATTTTCATACCGTCCCATCCCTACTACACACATATGGCTCATTAAGGTGGGCATGTCCTGACCAGGTGAAGTGAGAGCTACTGGGGAGGTACTGAAGCAATATTGAGAAAGAGCCATCTGGGCAGATAGCACTACGCTCCGCTGACATACTCTGCCCGGGGTACCTGATTCCTCTTCATGATTACTTTTGAAATCAAAACGGAAACTTGCAGGTAACTGATTATGGCGTCAAATTTTTCCCTTGGTTGGTAAAATGTTTAATTTCTGCCACACAATGAATTTTATTTCATTGCTTCAATACTTATACGCAACGCAAACTGCATTAGTTTAATCAATAACAAATTAAGGTGATCGACAAAATTTGTAATGATCAATTATTGATCGTCGATTAATCATGCCCATCCGTAATTGGAAGCTGCTGGTGCCTCTGGAGTCCCGTGAACCTCAAGGTGTAGGATCCTCCAGAGGCTTGCAGTTGTTCATAAACCTACTATTTAGCCACCCCTAACTAATGCTCACAACCAATGCGGAAAGGGTTGCAGTGGCCCAGAAATACATGAAGACAAATTTTTGTCAAGACAAAGTCTTGTTTACTGATGAGTGCCATGCAACCCTGGATGGTCCACATGGATGGAGTAGTGGATGCCCACCATGTCCCAATAAGGCTGTGACGTCAGCAAGGAGGTGGCAGATTCATGTCTTGGGCCGGATTCATGTGGAGAGAGCTGGTAGTCCCCTTTAGGGTCCCCGAAGGTGTGAAAATGACCTCGACAAGTATATAGAGATTCTGACTGACCACTTTCTTCCATGGTACAAAAAGAAAAGCTGTGTCTTCTGTAGCAAAATCATCTTCATGCATGCCAATGCATCACCTCATGCTGCAAAGAATACCTCTTTGTCATTGGCTGCAATGAGCATAAAAGGAGAGAAACTCATGGTGTGGCGCCCATCCAGCCCTGACCTCAACCCTATTGAGAACCTTTGGAGCATCCTCAAGCATAAGATCTATGAGGGTGTGAGGCAGTTTGCATCAAAACAGCAGCTCTGGGATGCTATTCTGACATCCTGCAAAGAAATTAAATTAGAAACTCTCCATTAACTCACAAGTTCAATAGATGCAAGAATTGTGAAGGTGATATCAAAGAAGGGGTCCTATGTTAACATGTAACTTGCCCTGCTAAGAGGTGTTTGATTGAAATAGCTTTTGATTTCAGTATATTTATTAATATATACATTTACATTATATTTATTTATATTTCAGATATAACCTCCTAATGCTGCAAATTCAACAAATGACAATGTTCTGTTCTATAAAATGTCTTGAAACTCTGTTGTGCATAATAGTTTGGAACAGTGCATTTTGAGTTTTTTATAAAAAAATACTCTTTTCATTGGGTGGTTTGTTTAATGAAATTCGACTACCTAACAGTTGGTGACTTGAAAATTATACTGACTGTCATTTGCATCGACTATTTAGGTACAAGTGTATTTGCATAATAATTTGGAACGCGGTGTACAGACTGACACATCACACACTACAACATCACAGACTGACACCTAGAGTTTGGTTATACTCATGAAAACAGACAGACAGACAGACACAGAGCTGTCTTAAATTTTGATTACTTCCTAATATAAGATCTTGTTTATTGTTCTTCATCCCCATTCCCTAAACTAACACACACATCAGATATCCAAACTACTCTTCATGCACTTCGTAGCTCAACAACGTCCACCCTTCTCCTTGAAGAAACTGAAACCCCCTGTGGACCCCCCCCCCCTTGTGGAACCCCCGTGGCCCCCCCTGTGGACCCCTGCGACAAATGCTCTGGGTCCCTTTTGATGTTTTCTGGGACGTGTCAGTTGTTGTGGATTTGACTTTAATAAGCCATGGGAATGTACGGACGTAGCCATATCCCCAGGCTACAAACTCAAATTGGCAATTTCTTGCACAAATTACTTTTGACTGCGTGCTTGTCCTTCTCTTAGCACTTCCTGCTTCATAGCTTCCTTCATAGCTTCTCAAATAATACAGAACTCAGTAATGGTAAAGGACAAAGATGGCTGAGGTGGGGTCAGGTGGTGCTGGGAAGAGAGCGAACACTTGACTTCCACTGACTTCCAATGCTTTAACATCAGGCAGCCTTTCTAACGCATATCGATTAGGCTGGCGAGGTGACCTGGGTGAAACTGTAAACGTGGAGTATTTAACTTGAGCTTTTTATGCATTTGTCATCCTGCAGCCTCCCCGAATGTAGCTGAAGAAATAATTCACTTAAACCGAGGAATGTTCTAAAGTGTCTTGCCTTACCCGCCACTAATGCACTACATTTTTCACTTGGCTCAAAATCTAAAAGGAAGATCTTGCACTGATGCCTCTGCATATTAAATCATTACATTTACATATTTGTCATTTAGCAGACGCTCTTATCCAGAGCGATTTACAGTAGGGAGTTCATACATTTTTCATACTGGCATTAATGTAAATGCAGTTATGTCAGGAAATGTATAGGAATTCTCCATTCACCTTGTGTCCTCATGTCCACTGCTCAGTAACTCTTTAAAGTGAGTGTGTATGTGTGTGTATGTGAGATGATGACCATGGATAACCTAACACCCTAGACCAGAGCTTGCACACTCACTAGCATGTGGTAGCATACTACCTGGGCGTTGTGTCTTCAGCCAGCTGATGGTCGGCATCTATAACCATTGGTTGAACGATAAAACCAAAGCTGTGCCAGCCCTCTGAATATTCGCTGGCCGAAAGCCACAGGCCTCAAAGACCTCTGCAGAAATAACATGGCAGCAGGCAGATACGTGCCAGTGTCATCCCATTGAAAGATCAATTGGACTAGATATCATTATGACTACCTTAACTTCAAGATTAGGAAAAGTTCCTGAAGAATGCTATAGCTTAGGGAAGCATGTCCATTTTAACATGCTTAATTGGCCAGAGCGCCTTTGTGTGTCTCTCTGTTGCTTCTCTTTTGTGGTCTACTGAGGGCATTTAGCTGCTCTGAAACCAGAATTTCACAATTGTCACAACCTAGGACCCCACAGCAGCCATTTTAATTGTCTCTCTGTGGCTGTTTTGCTGTTGAATCTTGAATCATTCATTGAGTTGAACAGCATCTTTGGCCCTGGCAGAGACTTGATTGTGTCTCCTAATGATCCGTTTGGGAGCCAAGTGAGAATAAATCTCTACTAGAGGGAGATGGAGGTTGAGATGAAAACAGTACAGCCTGCTGCACACGCAGACACTTAAACTACACTGAGAGGCAGACACCCCCATAAACTAATGGATTCTGTGTAATAGGGATTGTTTATGTGTCCGTGTGAAACCAAGCGTAGCAGGCAAAACGCAAAAGCAGCCAATGTCCGATTTCACCGTTACCTTTTGCGAAAATCATGCTTGCACTTAACTTATTTAAATGTCCTTCCTTCTTATAATGGCTTTGATGGCTAATTTATTGGCAAACATGTACCTATTTTTGTTTGTTTGGTTGTCCCAACTAGCTTTCTTTAGCGGAATGTACTACAAGTCGCTCTGAATAAGAGCATCTGCTATTTCACTATATCACAAAATGTTAATGTCCCTCAAAACCGGATGTTTTCTGAGGAATCTGCCTAAGGTGGCATGTGTCTGTTTAATAGAGAAACTTTTCTTGTTATTTATGCTGTGTGTCTCCCAGGAAACGGCCATCTGGACATTGAGACTAACAGGACTATGGTCACCACATCAAACACATTTTGAAATTTAAATCAGTGTCTATTTGCATATCCACTGCTCATTTTGTCAGCCGAATCAAAATCGTCTTCATTCACTAGGTAAATGTAACAGTGGAGGCCAGTGGAACTTAATTGAGGAGGATGGGTTCATATTAATGTATGAACTGGAGTAAATGAAATGGAACACATTAAACCCAGTGTGAGATACCATTCTGTTTACTCCAGTCCAGATTTTAATTTGAGCCCTACCTCCTCATTTAAGGTTCACCGGCCTCTGTTGGTATGTAAACTCTGCGTCAACTGTGTAGTCTGTTTATGTTGTTACAACAATACCATTACACAAAGTACATTTAGAGTATCTTTAAATAAGTAAATAATGTATTTCTGATGTCATTTTGTTGAGGAAATTCAAAATCCTATCACAGATGTTTACTATATGCCTCCATGCACAGTGTGGCAAATGACAATTTCTATTTAAAAAATATATAGAAAAAATTTAAGTTTTCAACAACCAACAACTGCATTGTTGTTTATAGATTTAAACAGGAAAATCTTTCTCAGTAACAGGTGGGGAAAAGTACTACTAACAGATTCCATTGGATTAATAATTTTTTTGTTGCAAACAAAAAGGTATTGAAACTAAACTGAAAATCAATAGTGATTTCTGGGAAAGTGATGGATATGTTTTTGAAGCAACATACATTTGCATTTTTACTCAACAAGGTCATTCACATTCGGCATACTTTGTTGATTCACCATAAAGCTGTATGACAACCATCTGCTATAGGACTGGGAGTTTCCTCAAAATTTGAGCTTGTAGCTCTGCCAACATGGATTTGCCTTCCAAAGATAAACATGATTAAATGCAGTATTAAATGAACTCTCCCTACTGGCCATATTGACAAAGCAAATTATTTCCAAGCAGGCTGTTGATTTGCCCGTCCTTTTTTCATATGTTGGCTATTTGAACCATTCAAATATTAATACATGTATCCTAAACAAAGATTTCCTTGACAACTGTTTTTGTTCCCTGGAAACTATGCCCCTATAAACAGTTTTCTCTAAATTGCCATTTGCGAACCAAAAAAAACATCTTATATTAATGGCTGATAGATCTGCTTTCCAGCTCTTTATATTTACCCCATCTTCATTTTTGTTTTTAGTTGTTTTTTTAGGAATGTGCTGAGATAGAATGTTTATTTTGGGGTCCTTGTAAACTATTGGATGTGCTAGACGGTGGGTCTCTTCACTGGTGTAGATGCCAGAGGCGTTTGGTGAGGAGAAGAGGGGAGGTGTGATGCTGACATCATGCTTTTCTCTCCCTTGGCTCCTCCCTCTTTGTGCCCACTCCAGGTGATGACACAGCACCTCGTTAACGCCTCACTGCATGGAGCTGCCATGCCAGGATTGCGGGGTGATTTATTACCCACAATCCTCCCATCCTGAGATTAAAGAGACGCTTCCCTGCTCGTGGCACAAACATAACAATTGCATTACACAATGAGCCTGAAGAGAAGGCGGCAAGCTGGGATGTCTTAGAGACACACTGTGGAAATTTATGGAGCCCTCGCCTTATGTGGTGCGAGATTAATAAAATATTATACTTTCTTTCTTTTTCTTAACTAAACTTTTATGATCAGCATTTAAATGAGGAAAAGTCTGCTTTTCTGGCTCAGGTGTAGAAACACATGCTGAAATGCATAGAAACCTACTGACAGACATGTGGTAAGGGGTTTTCATGAACATTTACTCAGATACTTTATTTTAGGTAACCCACAATGTTATCATAGGATAACTGTTATCAGTGGCCTCCAGGGTTTCAGGCATGGAGAAATACAGTGGTGTGGAGAACGACCTCTCAGAATGCACAGTTAGTCAATATGTTCTTTGTGCTTCTACATGATCTGTGAGAAGTACTGTGCCTCTAATGTGGTGGAATACTGTATTAGGTTTCCACCATGTCCACCTGTTAAGGCAGTGTGCATTAGGGATGTGACAAATTGCCAATTTCCCTTAAAGTTAAAAAACTTTCGAGGAGTGAAAAAATATTCAAGTTTCCTCAACATTTGCTTCTCCTGACTTTACAGAACTGTTGCCGTAGGTGAGTGGTCCTCAAACCCTTCCATGGAGGGCCTAGTGTATGCTGGTTTTTGGTCTTTCCCTTCAATTTGAGCATAATTAGGACTTAGACTGCCAGGTGAGGAGAGACACTAACCAATTAGTGAGCTACTCCATCAGGCTTGTACAAGGTAAAAGCGAAAACCTGCATACACTTGGCCGTCCGTGGAAGGGTTTGAGGACCAGTGCGGTAGGTCATCAGTATAATATATTAGTTAGTTATAACTGTACTATTCTTTTAACCTAATGAAATAAAATTTATGAATTGTTTATATTTTAGGATATTTCTCTTAAAGTTTAGGATTTCAAAACCTTTCAACGTTGTAACGTTTGAAAGTTCACACCTCGAATGTTCAGACTTTCTCTCTTGCTTTCTGCTCCTCTGTTCCTTTCTCTCTCTCTTTTCTTGCTCTTCCTTATGCATGGATGGAAACAGGTGGAGAGGACGCTCTATGAAATCTCAGTTACGAAAAGGTCAGGTTGCCTCCAGTGGAGGGTATTACATAGAGCCCCGGTTTTCAGTGTGGAGATGTATGTGATTGGCCATGGTATTCAAGTAGGGAAAAGGGCAAATGTGTTTCCTTGAATGTCTTGTTTGTTAGCTATCAGAATGGACGGGGCCCAGTGCTATTATTTAAGGTGATGCTCTTTGAGCGCCCCAGGGTCAATTTTGAGTTTTACAAAATGATGAACAGGGTGGAATGGTTTCAGGAGGTATTGGGGCTCAGTGGGTTTGTCTGCACGGTTGGAGAGGAAAAATGATCATGTGTAAATTGGTGCTGGATTGGATTTTGTTTGTGTGGAATTGGTGGTGGCACAGAAAACAGTTTTAGTGAAGGGTGTTTGGTTTATTTTAACAAAATAAAGGTTTACTGCTGTTTCTGTTTCTCACTCTAGACTGTCTGCATCTCACTCTCTTTCTCTGTCACTTTATTTTTTACTTGATCTGTCTCTCTTTTCAAATTCTACTTTTTTAAACATTCCTTAATTTGCTTGAAATATGGATATACCATTGTAATCAAAATTATTCAACCCCCATTTCAAATCATGTTTATTGTCAACATGTACTGACTGTCAGCTGTTTGCAATGAACACATCAAACAAAGGCAATTGAAATAGCTCACACAACGAATGCTTCAACTGGTTTCCCTAAATTCAACTGATAATGCTCCAGTCTCAAAATTATTCAACCGCTTCATTGCAAGCATCTTTAATACTTAGTAGAGCACTATTTTGCTGTTATGACCTGCTGCAAACGAGATATGCAAGGAATCTTAGCTCATTCCTCATAAACAATGGCCTCCAGTTCAGTAATATATTTGGGTTTTCGTGCAGCAAACACATTCTTAAAATTCAACTAAAGAGTTTCTATGGGTTTCAATTCTGGTGACTGTGATGGACACTGTAGCATATTCTAGACGTATTCTGCCCCTGGTGGAATTTGAGGTATGATTGGGATCATTGTCCTGTTGGAAGGTCCAATGATTCCCAAGCTTCAGCTTCCTCACAGACAGCAAGACATTTTCTCCTAGAATTTCCTGATACTTTAATTAATCAAGCTTGCCTTCCACACACTCCTGGTTTCCTTTGTCAGAGGATGCAAAGCAGCCCCAGAGTATCACTGAGCCACCACCATGCTTGACTGTGTGCAGAGGGTTCTTTTCAGCATATGCTTCATTCTTCTTCTTCCAGATATATAGTTGTGTCCCACATTTTTGTGAACATACATATACTAATTTTCACAAAGTCTGCTGCCTCAGTGTTGATGATGGCAATTTGCATATACTCCAGAATGTCATAAAGAGTGATCAAATGAAATGGCAATGAATTGATAAATACCCCTTTGCCACAAAATGAACTTAATCCCCCAAAAAAACATTTGTACTGATTTTTAGCCCTGCCACAACAAGACCAGCTGCCATCATGTCAGTGATTTTCTTGTCAACACAGGTAAGAGTGTTGACAAAGGACAAGACTGGAGATCACTCTGTTATCTTGATTGAGTTAGAATAAATTACTGGAAGCTTTAAAAGGACCTGACGCAGCCGGCATTGGAATTCCAGGCTGCCGAGGACGTGGGGGGTCTGCTTTTGCCTCCACCACCGGACTTCCAGGATGACACGGCGGTGGAGGATGTAAAGATCCAGGCTGCCGAGGTCCTGGAGGGTCCGCTTTTGCCTCCACCACCGGACTTCCAGGACGACACGGCGATGGAGGATATGGAGCTACCCGCTCCATTACTACCTGGGCTAGCTCCTCCGGTGACGTCAGGAGGCCCTGTTCCAGGACTGGTTGGACCCCCTGATTTCTTAACATCTGGGCCTACTGGAGCTCCCTGCACCACTGCAACCAGAGCTCCCTGCGCCACTCCAACTGGAGGCCCCTGTCCAGCCCATCCCAGGTCTCCTTGTCCAGCCTGTCCTGGGTTCCCCTGTCCAGACCGTCCCTGGGTTCCCCTGTCCAGCCAGTTCCGGGTTCCCCTGTCCAGCCAGTCCCAGTTTCCCCTGTCCAGCCCATCCCGGGTTCCCCTGTCCAGCCCATCTCGGGATCCCCTGAACTGCCAGTCCCCAGGCTCCCTGAACTGCCAGTCCCCGGGCTGCCTGAACAGCCAGTCCCCGGTGTGGTGGTCTTTTTGGGGGGGCTTTGTCCCCTCCAGCCCAGGGTGTGCTATGATGTAATGAACTGAGATAAGGACTCCTTTCTGTTATGTTATCATTTCCTGTGTAAACTGTTTATTTCAGTGCATAGCATGGGGTTATAGTTCGTAATTATTTTCAATGTTTACGTGGAATGTTCCTTTAAGGGTTACAGCACCTCCCGTTAGCTTAGCAGTACTAGGCTGTATTGGTAGCAAAAGGGTTGATTGCATTCAACCGTGTGTGGTTAGTAGCCTGTTATCTTGTATTTAAAGAACTGCCAAGCTAGCGTGAGGTGTTGATCATTGTGTTCTTAGGAACCTGTTACGGGTGGTTAAGAGTTTTCAATGTCTGATGTCCGAAGGTATCCCGGAGTTACTGAGTGTTCAGTGTATTGCTTTTGTTCTTAGAGTGATTGTTTAGGTGTACAGTTTATCAGTAGATATTAGTTCTGTTCCGTGTTACTTCCAGAGCACGTTGCTAATAGTTTACTCCGTAGTGCTTTCACTAAATGCCACACTTTATTATTGTATGTTAGTTTCCGGACCTTGTGGACATATTACATGATTATGGATTACCACTACTTCATGTCTTCGGGTCTCCGTCCCTTAACACTACACCCACTACGTGACAATATCATAAATGAAGAGCAACTCAAGGATACAATCTTTCAGTGGCACAAACCACAGTTTTACACAAACAAACATCCAGGCAAAACTAAATTGTACTGATAAACATTAGTCTTCATCTGCAAGTGACATAAATGGAGAAAAGGCAGCCAATCACAAGACTACTTTGTGGAGATTAGACCAAGAAGAAGGCAGAAGAGAAAAACAAGGAATTACTGTCAATGAAGTGAACTCAATGATTTAGAGATTGACAAACAATATTTGTCAGTATAAGCTGAAAAAAATATACTGTAACTTTTGAAACAAATGTGTGAAATTAATTTGTTTGTTTTATCTCCACAAAAAACTCCACTGGTTTTTCAAACCCGTAACTTCTGCATGAATGGCGAGGGCCTTATCCACTATGCTATGCGTCCTCTGAAGAAGCATTGGGAAAACAGCAGTATTATTTCCTGGCGCACGGGGTACACCTGTGTTCGTGTATTTACTTAGAACACAGCTAATATCTTTAAAACCGATTTTTGGTGAGCTTCTCTTAAAAATGTCTCTTTGAAAATAATAATCTTTCAAACACTTTAATGATACAGATATAAGCTATGGTAAGCAAGTCAATAATAATAATATGGTAAGCAAATTATAAATGGCTGTGAGACAAACACAGCTTTGGAAGAACAACACGTAGTTGTGCTCACCAATGCTACCTGGTGGCCTAAAATTTTACTTAAAAAAATAAAAAACTCCATCTGTGGAAAACATATTACACTTTACTGACAACATTAGTTAAGAAATATCTGTAGGAGCAAAGAAATAGTTACCACATCACCGGAACCAGCAAAGAAAAAGAGAAAGAACAATGACTTTATCCTGTTTTATAACCATCAGTCTAAATTTTTATTCAAACTGAGTTTGTTGGACCAATCAAGTAACTGATTTGCAATGGGGGTTAACTAATGTTAATTACAACCGTATGTACATTGGAAGGAAAGCATGCTCTGGAAAAAAAATATTACATAAGATTATTACAGCACTAATAATGATCAATAGAGCCAACAGGAACTTTAATCAAGATAGGAAAAAACTAAAACAAATGGGCAATATACAATAAAAAGGGCAAGCTAATGGTGCAAGGGCAGTTTAGTTGGTCTGTAAGACAATTACCCTTTTTAACAACACAAGGTTGGGAAAATAAAGTGAATGGTAGCATCACAAATAACAGAAAATCTGATCCACTCTTAATGGATATCAGCAGGCAAGCCAACTCCATTAATACAGCATTAATGCTTTACTGTCCTAAATACAGTCAAATCAAGAAGTAATGTCATCGTTCATGAAAATAAGCAAATTAACTGAAAAATAAACAACATAAACAATGGGACATGTTTTAGCTCAAACATTAAGGATAGCCATATTAGTGCTCGAATTACATGGGTGCCAGAGGGAGCTGAGCTCCCATAGAGTGAGGACAGGCTCCAATGAAAGCAACAAAGTCAAAAATCTGAGGGGGTCTCTCACATCTTTTAAAAGACTTTAAAGCACATTCTCGCTAATTCTGTGAGGGCTTAGGCCTGTCCCACTGTCAAATCATCAAGTGCGCAAGGGTTCTCTTGCAGACATTCTGAGCACTGTATGCACCCTTGTCGTAAGTCCACATTTCTGCAGACTTTGCCTAAGGGAATAGCCCACAATTCATAGCTTTGTGATGTATAACACCGGGGTTCCCAGGGAAAGCCCGGAAGCGAGAGAAAAAGTCTTGACAAACCCGACTTATAAGAGCAGAAAGAAGAACATAAACAAACAAGCATGGGACGAGCAAAGCTGATGTTAACAGAGCTCACATGAAATCAGGAATATGCAATCACCTTACACACCTACTTAATTAAACTATTTCAGTTTTTTATAGTTTTTTATAATGCTGTTTTGACAAAAAATGGTACATTGATTATTGGCAAATATAGATTAATATTATCAATTACCTCTCGTCTACTCAGTAGGGCAAGAGCGTGCAAGACATATGAATCTTAGGTGCCTAAGCAGCAAAGAAAAATAGTGTGCAACATGTTTCAGCGTCATCAAGGTAACATCGCAAAGAGCTGTCCCATTCTGATTTCTTGCATTTTGAGCCCTTGCAGCCTCTTGCACTCAGTCACTTACCAGGTGACATCACTAAAGTCTGTGAGGGTTTAGGGGGGACATTGGGATTGGACCATAGTCATTCATCACCTTGATAAAACAAAAGAGCATTCAGCTGACAAAAGACAGATGGTTGATGACCTACACAGATACTGTAGGTTAGTGGATATAAATACAATACATAGACAATAGAATATACCACTAAGCACAGTCAAGGCAATAACCAACGTGTTCAGAATTCTGTAACGGTTGCACATTTGAAGAATATGTGTGTGTGTGCTTACTGTCAGTATGCACATGGAAGAAAATGGTGAGGGAGGCAAAGAAAAATCAGACAATAATTTCAGAACTGTAGATTTTAGTGGCGCTTTGAGGTTTTCAAGTCTCAAAATCAAATGTTAGACACCAGCACCATGTCAAAAAGCACTTTGGAAGAGTTCCACAAAATAAGTCTTTACTCGGCCCAACCCAGAAATTGCAGTGCCTGAAGTCTGCCACACATTATTGGAACTACAATTGCAATAGTTTGCCTTTTTGGCACCAATGACATATTTGGCAACAAAGGGGAACTAAAGGAACAGCACCCACAGTTAAACATGGTGGTGGATCATTGATGCTTTGGGGCTGTTTTGCTACTAATGATCCAGGAGCTCTTGATAATAGCAATGGCATAATGGATTCCACTAAGTAATAGGAATTTTTTGTCCAAAAACCTAGAGATTGACGAGACAATGACCCCAAACATACATCCGAATCAACACAGAAATGGTTGCAAGATTACAAACACTTTCTTTATCTGGTTATATATTATACAGTTTTTCTGTCAGAAAGTGCAGCTCTGTCTCTGGTTCTTTTGTGAAGCAGTGATTACACAGCCTTTTCTCTACAGGGAGCCAGGTTTTCCTGTCAAAAATCTGAAAATGGCAAGGCTGTGCTCACTGAGCCTGTACTTTTCAAGTTTCTTTTCCAGTATTTTGAGCAGTAACCATGGACACATAGTTGGACCATGGACTGTTGATTTAGGACAAGGTTTCAAATAATTTTCTTGTAAAGTAATTCATTTTTTGTTTTTATAATGTTGCAACTTGGTTACTTCTTATTCCAAGTTATTCTGTGTTGAGGCTTTATTTTTGACGTTTGTCTTTTTTGTATATTGTCAATTATTTGTCATTTATCTCTGGACATGCAGGATTTCAACGGAGTGCTTGTCTCACTATTCAAATTTATTTTTAGTGGTATGGAATGACCTGTGTAAATTGAATTGTCCAGTCGAGCAAGTGAATTTAGTTGTGCGCAGTAGTCTATATGATTTGTATCAGTAAAAAGAAATGATGTAGATCTTCTCTAGACAATCCCAATTAGAGACAAATAGAGGACACAGGTCTGAGGTTGCAAATGTCTTGCCCTTTTACAGCCTTTTATAGATTTTCCCAAATCTACTCATTACTTCTGAATTTGGCATTGAGTTCTTAGATTGTCTAATTCATTTTGACCTGTTATCCTTTTGGTGTGGTATGATTTTCCTGAAAATTTTACAATCTGGAGCCAAATATCTGTTCCTAATTTTTGTACTTTTCTCCTAATATATCTGTCTGTCTGATGTAAATTTCATATTGGTGCCTCAAAGTGTGTGTGTGTGTGTGTGTTGGGTGTTGTACACACAAGGGCCAGCTCTAACTGGGCTTCAGACCTAGTAGGAGAACCTCCAGAGGTAGCACACTAGAAGAATTTGAAAGATGCAAACAGCCCAGGAGTAAGGTGTATTGAGGGGAAATTCTTCATGTATAGTTCAATGGGCTGGGCTGGTTGCTTAGCGAAGTGTTCAGGCACACAGCTCAGAACATCTGGAATGACACATCCACAAATGTGTGATTGCTGTCTGGAGACATGACAATGTAAATATAAACAGTATGGATATTTGTCTTGGCTCGAGCAGACTCGAAAATGCTGAAATCTATCGGTTTGTAAACCAGGCCTTGGAACCAGAGGATGCTTGGTTTTCACCTTGTTCAATTTAAATAGCATCCCTCTGACTGAGGAAGCATAATGTTTAGAAAGATAATCTTGATTGCCTTGTGTTAGTAACAGGCCAGGTGAGAACATATTCTTCTCAGGTTGGAAACATGCTGTATAATGTCACATTGAAGCGTTGAGGATTATTCCTAGTTGGAATTCCCCCTGGTTTTCAGCCTCACTGCATTTTCCTCGTCCTTTACTCTGTGTTGTAGGTCCTGTAGTCCCCAGGGATTTGAGGGAAGCTTTTTCCAGTGCTCAGCCCTTCAAGTGTATTTTGATAGGGAGAAGGTTAACCAAAGAGAGTTAACAGGAAAGAGAGATGACGAGAGGCAGATACTCAGAGCAGAAGGGAGAGAGAAAATAAACAAACGTCCAGACAAAGACAGTTATACAGTAGTTGAAGCCGGGATTGCTTGGCATTGGTGACTTCAGAGCTGAGTGGTACCTTTCATTGTGTATGGCCTTGTCAGGATTTGAATATTGTCTGTTCAGCACTTGAGTGTGATTAAACAAGTGACTTCTGAACAGTTGCCTTGCTCTCTGAGCTGTGGGGAATGCTATCTGTGCACGTGGGAAGGAACACAATGAATTTACATATTCCTTACTCTTTTATTCAAACATTCAACCTGATAGTGCCAATGCATTTTTCTTTTTTTGCCCTCTCTCGCTTTTTCCTTCCAAATGAGGATGTATGGCCAGAAACGTGACAACATAGAAATTGAAACCCATCTATCAGTGTGGCGATCTGGTGATTTTTCTCATCCATCTTTTTTGAGTGATTCGGCACTCCAGCTGAGAAGCAGTGGGTGTCCAAATGAGATGGGACAGGAAGTGTATTGTTCTTACTGGGAGGAGGACTGGATAATGGTTTAATCGTCAGCTTTGAAGGAAATTGAGGTGGGAAATGCTGAGTAGATGACTGGTTGATTAGCACTAGCTTGAGTGTACCAGTCACATTTTTCACTAATTTATTCCTCACGTAAGCCCCTGAGAAGCCATTAGTTTCTAGACACATAGTATGATGTGTTCGTTTAGGGGACATTTCTAAATTGACTTATCACCCAGCCACTTCTGTTATTACCTTTTGTCTTTGGGCAATTTGATTAAATTGGAAATTAAACTGACAACCTTGCCATGTTCTTTAGTCGTGTGCTAATTTAGCATTCTGGACCATGTTTACATCTAGATTAATTGAGAAGGCTCCAGCTTTCTTGACTTTAGTCATTACCAACTTAAACTTTGCTTTTATATTGATATTTGAGTAATTTAGCAGACTCTCCAGTTCGATGGCCTACATTTTTTGACCTTTTTTTACTGGTACCTGATGGATTCAAAACAAACAAATCGGGAGTTAGAAGTGAACCTATCAAGTTTGTAATTAAAATGTCTGTACATGTATCTGTTACTATACTATCTGTAATTGTGACTAGATTTTCAAATCAGTTCCAAAGTTGTAAAATGTTTACAGTAAAGTACAGAAAGGACAGAAGAGCAGGGTTCCAGTATATTTCGATATACATTTCCTCTTAGATATCAGGCTTGGATCCAATAAAGGCTGATCCATCCTGGCAGCAATACATTTTTATAACTGCATGGTGGTGACCTGGGAGCTATTTTATCCAGCAATTTAGAAAATACCTTAATAACAAAAGTTCAAATTCTATAATTTGTCATTATTTCATATTTTGCTCTCTTCTGTTTCAAATGGATGTTTGTGGGTCTTTAAAATGAAATTATATGTTACTGTTTGGTATAATTGTGGGTTTATTGTAATAATAAGGATTTTGTGCTGTGTAGATGTAAACAGCCCACTGATGCAGCAGCACGCTTTGTTTCAACTTTTGCTCTGTGTTCAGATTTCTAGCAGTTTTGCATCATTTGCTTGTACAGTAGATCATTTTCAAAAGCGCAGTCTGGAAAGCATTCCTGTGCCATAATATTCTTGATTTGTGTCAGCCATAGCAAGAGTGTTTACAAGGACACGTCATATCGTCCTCAGTAAACACACTTGCGGTCCCTGTATTCCAGATCCATGAACACCAGCAGACAGCCAGAGCTACTCTTCATATGTCTATCTATTATTCCTAACACCTGCCTTCCATCTATGAGTTGTATACCCCCATGTGCATTATTTATGACATTAGCTCAAGCTTTTATCCAAAGCAACCTCCGTTCATGCATGCATATTCTTTTTTTTCTGTTGAACCCAACAACATTTAGCATTGCTAATGTCGTGTTCAGCCAACCGATTCAAACAGGACCACCAGCTGTCATCTGAACGCATTTACTATGTTGCAAAATCAGTTCTACTTAGCTATCGTTTATGTAGCCCTCCCACCAATGCGTAAATGCTGAATCTCTGTAGTTCTCTTTTAAATGCCTGTCAGTCGCATGCTTGGAGCTTAAGTCCATTGTGGTCTTTTTCGGTGTGGAGGGTTGTATCATTTAAGAGAAGGCACTTTGAAGAGTCTCCCATAAGGCATGTACACTTCAGTGTGATGAGGACCCACACTGTGCAGATAAGCTGGGGATCTGCTGTAATTAGGCATCCAGAAAAAAGGCTGCGCCGCGTTGAGGTTTCCTCCTTGAATCCTGGACTTCACCCCCTTCCTCATTTGGGGCGGTCGACTGAACACCCAGCCGGTGACGGCGTGTGTTTGCTTTGGAAGCACAATGTTGTTAAAAAAGCACTTGTAATGTACTTAATGCACAATAAAAAAATCCCTCTTTAGATAGTCATTTAGTTGCTGTGGTGGTGTTGGTAATCTTTTTTTTTTACACGAGAAATTTTATGTGAGTATTTTGAGTAAAGCCTAAGGAAGGAATACATAATGTTTCCAAATCGGATTATACATGGATTACTGTATACAGCAAAACTCTATATTGGATCCAGTAAATAAGACTGCAGTTCTGCTGCTTAGATTCATGTTAAAACCCGACTACATGAGGATATACGTACAGTACACATCCTGTGTTTAGAAGTACTTCAGCCAGTCTTTCGAAACACAACAGACTCGGCCCGCATCCACAAATGATAGACCTTTCAAACATTATATGCAACATTATCGGGAGGTTATTTGCTGCCGACTGTGCAAAAGCAATCAAAGTTGTTCAACAGGGCTGATGTGATGTATCATTATCATAATTCAGCTTTTAACAACCATCAAACAGTGTGATTCAGTGCAGCTGCAGGCACTTCATGACTAAGCGCTCATTGTATTTCCTGCTGGTCAATACTTTTTTAACCCTCTACAAATGAGTGGCTGGTTATGAGTCATGGCACGGTATCCATTTTAGGACACCCTACGCCTCAGGCCTCAGCCCTGGCTGGGTCAATTGACACCCCATCTTGCTTGGCATTTCCTTGGTGTATTTGTACGATTTTGTGCTTAAACTATTAAGCTCCTTTATATCAAAAGAGCAGTCACTTCATTTCCTCATCGCAGTAATTATTTATTTTTGCTAAGATAAAAACAATTCTGATATTGTGTCTTTCCCAGGGGACGTTGAGGAAGTCATTGGTGTAAATATTCACCAAAGCACTCAAAACCATTTTTTTTTCATAATATTTGATGTTGTGTGTTGTCTTGCGTAGGAAGCATTCATCGGGGAGTGAAATTGACAAGGTGTGTCTTCATAAATTGCTGCATTCTAATTGGTGGCTGCTACTGACCTGCTTTACCCAATAACCAGCTAACTAATCACAATATCCCCTAAGTTATTCCCTGTAACAGTTCGCCCCAGTACATTTGCACGGGGGCGGGGGCTGTAGTGAATTATATTGATTGATTTCGTCTCTGTGCTCTATTGTTTTTAGAAGTCTGCACTAAAGATGAAGATGTCGATCTGGATGATGATAAAAACAATGGCTTATTTGGTGTGGTATTCTTGGTGTCTTTGCCCTTAGCATGCTAATGCTTTTACCCCCCTGTGATCACAATGCATTCTGGGTACATTCTACTGAGGGCATTTCTTCCCCTTTGATGGGGTAGGAACATCCACTATCATGCAGTGTTTACATGTGGAATATTACATCCAGCCCAGTGTTCTATCCACTTGGAGACTCATATAGTGTTGGAGTTAAGGAGATGGCTGGATTTGACTGAGTGGTTTGATTTACTTGTCATCACTCAATTGTGATGATTTACATATAAATATAAGTAATTTCTAATGCATATTTTTGTATTGCACGTTATGTATTTTTCTATCGAGTATTTGACCATTGTTGGATAGATTACTAGGATTATTATTGAAATGGAAGTCAAATAATAGCATCTGGAAATGATTCTGGGATATTTCATGCTCAGTTTTTTATCATAGGCAGCTAATATTAACACTATCTGTGTGGAGCATCTGGTTTGGTTTCCTGGTTTCCTCAGTTATGGATGTCGTCGGTGATGAACCTCTGTAACGCTTGTGCTTGTTGGCAGACATCTCCGTACATTCAGTTGTACTTTAACTACCGAGCTTCTTCGGCCCAGATAAAGTGAACACGGAGTTCAAACATTTACAAAACGGAGCATTTATGTCAAACCTATTTTTTCCATTATCCTTTCAGTCTATGATGAGTAGAGCAAGACTACGTAGCATTTAGAAGGAAAAAGATCATTTTCCAACTGAGACTGGAATCATTTGATATTCATGTTTTTTGTTCCTTGCTCTGAAAAGCTTTTACTTCTCATGGGTGATGGAATCTTTGGCTTACGGGTCTGGTCCTGTCACATGCAATTTTGACAGTTATTTCTTGGCCTTAAATCGTTATTGTCATGCAAACAAATGTTACACCATCAATATCCTTGATGCTGATCTACAAAACATGTCGTGAGCTTGTTCTTCAGTTTCTCTGGATGTAGTTTTGCATAAATTATTGGTGTTGATATTGGCGTATCTCGAAGTGAATCAGCACCTTTTGAAATACTCTCTATTTAAATTGTCTGACATATAATCTGCTAGAGTTACATTCTGTCTGTGTGTTGATGTGTGAGCAAACACACTCGTTATTTCAGAAGTGTTTATAAACCCACGTGAGTGTACAAAGCAGGATGTGACATTGCAAGTGAAATGTGTCGTGTCACATGCTTCGTTAACAACAGGCCGACCAACAAGCCCTATTCCGAAAACTCAAATTGAAGTAAAGTAAATAAATTAAAGCCGGAAAGTAGTAACACAAAATACAAAGTGAGACATATCAAATAATTGAGGTATAACAGCAAAATCCTGTCTTTCAGAGAGTATAGCTTACTTGTGGTCGTCGAGAAAATAGTCTATGGCTTGGGCGGCCGGAGTCTTAGACACGGAAACCTTTTGACCTCATCTGGTGTAGAAGGTATTGGATGACAGAGTACCTGACCCTGTTGAAGAACCCGACTTAAGAATTTTTTACTGTAACTTTTTAGATTCCATCCTTTGTTAAGCAGGCCTTATGGTTGAAGTGGTTATGTTTGGAAACAGACCCTGATAGACAATAATAGTGGTGGGAAAAGCCAATAATGGGCTTTGGGGTGATAGGATTGTCCCTTGGTAATGGTTCGTCTTGACATAGGTAATATGGATGAATGAAATTTCTAATTCCTCTGTGTCATGGGCTTGGATGGAGGCTGCTCTCAGCTCACCCCTGGAGAACCCCAAAGGCTTATGTGGTATTAATGACATAAATCACACCATATTACCAATACGCCTCAGAGAAAATCCTTTTCCTGCTCTGTCAGTCAACCACATCAAATTCTGTCAGTCTGGGTAGTGGAGTGTTGGCTAATTCCCAGTGAAAAGTGAGAGAAATTTAGGAAGTAGGGAACTATTTAACTTTATGTTTTTGATGTGCCTCTTGTGTTGTATAACTGATTTACAGATGATAATATGCCACACGTGTTTTATATGCTTGTTTATATTATTACCTAAATACTGTACTGCTCATGAAAAAAAATATAAATATAAGGTTCTTTGAAATGCCAGCCACATCCACACGCAGAAGAAACTTGCATAGACGTCACTAATTGTCAAAACCAAGAATGTATGTATTAAATGAAGGCTGCAGGCCCCTGTTTATCTCCTCCTAGAGAAGTTGAAACAAACAAGAACATTGCCTGGATACTTCATTTTTCAGCTGCTGTCACTGTCTGCCTAAAGTCATGAATGTATGCGTTCACTTGATTAATGTTAACCAACTTCCCCTCAGAATGTGCTGAGCTAATTATAAGCAAGTGTCGGCCGAGGCAGAGATGGATCTCTGAAGCATTGGCTCAGCCAAAATGATTAAATCCACATTTTCTTTAGGTAGATGGCCTTATAATCTAAACCGTTGCATTTTGCCTAAAATGCATAAAACTTTGTCTACCTTCCAGGGCAGCATAACACAATTAGATCCTTTCGATCTTATTAGTCAGAAAATAAGGAGGAAAACACAAGATAATTTTGGTTTCCAGTTGAGATCTAAAAGCTCTTTAGAAGAAGCATGACAATGCGGTTTGTTTTATAATTTGATTTTGAAGAGGCACTTGAGAGGATTTTTGAAGGCATTGTTTTGCTGTATGGTTTATGTGATAATTGCATGCTTTAATCCAAAGCAAATCCAAAATCTATCCTTGACATTGCTAGAGGCTTCACACCATTCCTGTTTTAAAAGCTGGTGGTGTGAATCTGCTGGTTGTATTCTGACCAGCTTGTTTTTGTCTTTCAGATGATGAAGTTTGCCTGGGACAACTACAAAAACTTTGCCTGGGGCAAAAATGAATTACGGCCCCTGACCAGGACCGGCCACATTGGAAACATGTTTGGTGAGTGATGTTTCGTGGCCCCAGGCTGAAAGGCCCTATGGGCGCACATCTTATTGGAAAGCTGCTGGATGGGGTATTTAACAGTCAGGCATACATGATAAACGCTGTCCACTACCTGAAACGCACACCATAACTCTTCAGTAGAGCCAAAGAAACGTTTTATCTTAAAAATTAAGATAAAAAAATGTAAAGCACTTTTCTAACAAATGGCATCTTAAATATGTCAATTTCATTTAAGCTGAATAACACTGTGTGTATTTTGTAAATAAGAATGCACATGTACTTTACCTGCCAAGTTAAAATGTGAGAACCTACTCTGTATGTTTACATTTGGTCTCACAACAGCCTTAGGTTACACAAACAAATGTGAGACGTGAATTACTTACGTGACATATTTACTGGAATTTAATAGTACTTGTAGCTAGCTTACATTCTAAATGTGTTATGTAGTTCAAAACATTTGTTTGACAACTAGACTGATTGAAATGACATGGTTCAATGGTTGAAACACTTGGAATTGAGGTAGTTTAAAAGTGAAATATTTGTTTGATAACATTAGGCAAATAAATATATTTTTTGGACATGTATATTATTTTCAAAGTTAGCTAACCAGTTATTTGTAACCTTCTAAACAGCTAAATTCAGTTTAAGGCCCTATGAATTTCATGTTGTGGAGAACGCAGATGGAATCACAGAATCCAACAAAGTAAAAAAATTCATAATGAAAATATTATAATAATCACCATAATCCTAAAATTCCAATATATTAATGTAAAGTTAATAATCACCACAGCACATTGTCTACTCTGAAAGTGCTGTGTATGTGTCTCCCAGCATGCTCCTCTACTCTGTAGTGTGAAATGCTTTAAACAATGCTACTTCTGCTCTAGATTCCATAAACAGACAACTGTCACGTATACACAAGAATCAGGAGTAGACCTAAGCGCAGAGCGCAGGTTTTAATAGGCAAAGGTACCAAAAAAGAGAAAGGCAAAAACCAAAAAGACAGGATGGAGAGTCAAAATACCAAACAGGAGCAAAAACCAGACTAAAGTACCGAACAGGAATAGGCAAAAAAAAGGCTAAGTGAAAATACAAAGATGGAATCCAAACCGTAATAATCCAATACTCAGAAATCAGCTCAGCGTGTAACATCCAGCAGGAAAACAATACAGAGTATACAGGGAAGTCCTAGGCATATATACAGTGTGTAACAAGGAACAGGTGACATAAATCCTGGTTGATTGGCAGTTGGGCTACAGGGCTGTGTTCATGGAGACTCAGGACTTAGGGAATTGCAGGTGAAAACACGGAATGGGAAGCGACAAGGGTTAACAGAAGGAAAACATTAATATTCAGGGGATGAGGATCGCTGATATGTGACAACAACACTGTGGCTAAACCTTAATTCAAACCATCCACCCTCCACTCCAACCTTGGGCCTTGATATGCGCGTTCACGTGCACCTCTGCCATTTGCACAAGTGTCCCAAACCTGAGCGAACAAAAATTATCAAGGGTGTAGGGGCTAAGTAGACCATCCAATTCCCACTTCCAACGAGTGTGCATTAATGTGAAATATGTTGAAAATAAAATGTTAAATTGTTAATTTAGTTAATCTTTAAAGATAAGGAGGATTTGAAAATGTTAAATCTATTATTGTTTTATGATTTAACAGTGGACCATGAATTGCACCATTCCATTCAGAAGTATGTCCCGATGTTGATGCGTTTACTAAACCCCTAGTCACCCTGGGGAAAGTCAGCCTTAAGAATGTTTTCATCAACACATGGCCACAGAGGGCACTCCGTTCGAGGGGGTAGGGTACAGGGGTGTGTTCTGGATTCACTGTGTTTCTTGACAGTTCATGTGTAACATTACTGTGTTAGTGAAAAATGTAAAAGCGAAGCAAATGTGCAAAACAATATTACATTGTATAGTTTGCATTTGTCTACCAAACTTGGCCAGCATGTGCCTCTATCGTATTGTTCATATCTAATCTGCTTGATAGCTATAACAGTACATAGTCCAAAAATTGCACAAATAGACAACATTTGATTTTCTCCAGTGCACTCACTAATCCAAATGCTTATGATTATGTTTACCTACTATTTAAAAGGGGAACAATGACAAATATCAACATTTTATATGGCCCTATACTAAAGCTTACATACATCAGACAAAATAACAACTGTATGTTCAAAACGTGTTAGTTTTCCCAATGCACAAGTCATTAAAAGTAACAAAAAATGTCCAATTATTACAGTTTTCCAAACTTTTATTTGACTTGAGTTTTATATAGCTAGGTAATATGTTTATTATATTCAACAAAAATGTTGTTGTTTATTGAAAGAATATCAAAGTTCTACTGACGAATAACTCAACATTTGTATTCACTGTATATGCCTGTATGCTTATTACAAAACAAAATGTTTATATTTATGTTTGTATAAGATGGAGTTTGCATGAATTACCCAACATTTCTAGTTAATTTCTTTTCAATTCCCATTAATTCCCATTAATTCCCATTAATTCCCATTAATTCCCATTAATTCCCATTAATTCCCATTTATTCCCATAATTTCCCATTAATTCCCATAATTTCCATGAATGTTTCCAAATTGGAATGTTTACCTGACAATTTCTGCCCCTTTGCAACCCTAGATATAGGTAGTCTCTTCTAACTTGAAAAGCCGTGGGCACGTTGACATTTTTATTGCGAGTAATAAATTGAAAATAATTATAAAAATATATAACGACATCAAAACCTATTTATGGTTTCTAGTTAATAACAACATTCACATGAATACAATAATATATTATTTGAAAAAGATTTTTTGTTGCTTGTACAAATATTAATGTTAAAAAATCAAGGCTGTCCTTGCCCGCTACAGTAATTTAAAGAGAGGCCGTCGGCAGCCGTTATGGGGTCTAAAGGGTTAAATATTGCTATACTTGTAAAATCATTCAAACAAACTGCACTTTCTTCATAGGTATTAATAAGCAGCTTAAAGATAGTTTTGCTCTAGTTTCCAGTCTAAAAGAGATGACCAATCAATCAGATGTGTTGTCATGCAGTTGCAAAGCATGTATTACCCACAACGCACTGTATTGGCCAATTGACAACATAAGTGTAATGAAAACAAAGCAAATGAATCTAGTGTGATATGTCATCTCTTTATATATATCTGTATAAAAGCCGATAGACGGGGATGTACATGTGAACTGCCTTGTAGTACTCTTTATAATATTTTAATATTAGTTTGACTGCAGTGTTGTGCTTTCAGGAAATGTAAATGAAATATAGACAGATTATTTTTTTCTAATCAAATGCCCATACATCTTTTGCATACTTAGATAACAAAAAATGTTCTGGGGATTTAACAATTTATTTTAATATTGGCATGAATGGTAATGCAATATATTGCAGTATTGATTTTTTGTTTTCTCACATCCCTACTATCTACCCTAGTTAATATGACAATGATGACTTTCAATACAGAATTGTAGTTAGTACTCTTAGGGTTCCTGATGTAAATGTTCCACAAATAATTCTACATGGAAACCAAACCGGTTCAATGCTTTACATTTCTTGAAATTACTGACTCATTTATTCAACATGGTATAATAAACACTGCAATTGGAGGAACAACGGGAACGCTATGATGCATTAAACATTGACACATGTACTATATCTAGGGTTGCAAAGGGGCAGAAATTGTCAGGTAATATCTGAGATCAGGTGGTTTTCCCACAAATATCAGAGTACTAGAATTGATTAATTTACCTTCAGATAAAAAATTTCCATGTTGCTGTTTTTACTAGCTATATGAAACTTAAGTCAAATAAAAGTTGGGTAATTCATGCAAACTCCATCTTATACAAACATAAATATAAACATTTTGTTTTGTAATGAGCATACAGGCATATACAGTGAATACAAATGTTGAGTTATTCGTCAGTAGAACTTTGATATTCTTTCAATAAACAACAACATTTTTGTTGAATATAATAAACATATTACCTAGCTATATAAAACTCAAGTCAAATAAAAGTTTGGAAAACTGTAATAATTGGACATTTTTTGTTACTTTTAATGACTTGTGCATTGGGAAAACTAACACGTTTTGAACATACAGTTGTTATTTTGTCTGATGTATGTAAGCTTTAGTATAGGGCCATATAAAATGTTGATATTTGTCATTGTTCCCCTTTTAAATAGTAGGTAAACATAATCATAAGCATTTGGATTAGTGAGTGCACTGGAGAAAATCAAATGTTGTCTATTTGTGCAATTTTTGGACTATGTACTGTTATAGCTATCAAGCAGATTAGATATGAACAATACGATAGAGGCACATGCTGGCCAAGTTTGGTAGACAAATGCAAACTATACAATGTAATATTGTTTTGCACATTTGCTTCGCTTTTACATTTTTCACTAACACAGTAATGTTACACATGAACTGTCAAGAAACACAGTGAATCCAGAACACACCCCTGTACCCTACCCCCTCGAACGGAGTGCCCTCTGTGGCCATGTGTTGATGAAAACATTCTTAAGGCTGACTTTCCCCAGGGTGACTAGGGGTTTAGTAAACGCATCAACATCGGGACATACTTCTGAATGGAATGGTGCAATTCATGGTCCACTGTTAAATCATAAAACAATAATAGATTTAACATTTTCAAATCCTCCTTATCTTTAAAGATTAACTAAATTAACAATTTAACATTTTATTTTCAACATATTTCACATTAATGCACACTCGTTGGAAGTGGGAATTGGATGGTCTACTTAGCCCCTACACCCTTGATAATTTTTGTTCGCTCAGGTTTGGGACACTTGTGCAAATGGCAGAGGTGCACGTGAACGCGCATATCAAGGCCCAAGGTTGGAGTGGAGGGTGGATGGTTTGAATTAAGGTTTAGCCACAGTGTTGTTGTCACATATCAGCGATCCTCATCCCCTGAATATTAATGTTTTCCTTCTGTTAACCCTTGTCGCTTCCCATTCCGTGTTTTCACCTGCAATTCCCTAAGTCCTGAGTCTCCATGAACACAGCCCTGTAGCCCAACTGCCAATCAACCAGGATTTATGTCACCTGTTCCTTGTTACACACTGTATATATGCCTAGGACTTCCCTGTATACTCTGTATTGTTTTCCTGCTGGATGTTACACGCTGAGCTGATTTCTGAGTATTGGATTATTACGGTTTGGATTCCATCTTTGTATTTTCACTTAGCCTTTTTTTTGCCTATTCCTGTTCGGTACTTTAGTCTGGTTTTTGCTCCTGTTTGGTATTTTGACTCTCCATCCTGTCTTTTTGGTTTTTGCCTTTCTCTTTTTTGGTACCTTTGCCTATTAAAACCTGCGCTCTGCGCTTAGGTCTACTCCTGATTCTTGTGTATACGTGACAGTTGTCTGTTTATGGAATCTAGAGCAGAAGTAGCATTGTTTAAAGCATTTCACACTACAGAGTAGAGGAGCATGCTGGGAGACACATACACAGCACTTTCAGAGTAGACAATGTGCTGTGGTGATTATTAACTTTACATTAATATATTGGAATTTTAGGATTATGGTGATTATTATAATATTTTCATTATGAATTTTTTTACTTTGTTGGATTCTGTGATTCCATCTGCGTTCTCCACAACATGAAATTCATAGGGCCTTAAACTGAATTTAGCTGTTTAGAAGGTTACAAATAACTGGTTAGCTAACTTTGAAAATAATATACATGTCCAAAAAATATATTTATTTGCCTAATGTTATCAAACAAATATTTCACTTTTAAACTACCTCAATTCCAAGTGTTTCAACCATTGAACCATGTCATTTCAATCAGTCTAGTTGTCAAACAAATGTTTTGAACTACATAACACATTTAGAATGTAAGCTAGCTACAAGTACTATTAAATTCCAGTAAATATGTCACGTAAGTAATTCACGTCTCACATTTGTTTGTGTAACCTAAGGCTGTTGTGAGACCAAATGTAAACATACAGAGTAGGTTCTCACATTTTAACTTGGCAGGTAAAGTACATGTGCATTCTTATTTACAAAATACACACAGTGTTATTCAGCTTAAATGAAATTGACATATTTAAGATGCCATTTGTTAGAAAAGTGCTTTACATTTTTTTATCTTAATTTTTAAGATAAAACGTTTCTTTGGCTCTACTGAAGAGTTATGGTGTGCGTTTCAGGTAGTGGACAGCGTTTATCATGTATGCCTGACTGTTAAATACCCCATCCAGCAGCTTTCCAATAAGATGTGCGCCCATAGGGCCTTTCAGCCTGGGGCCACGAAACATCACTCACCAAACATGTTTCCAATGTGGCCGGTCCTGGTCAGGGGCCGTAATTCATTTTTGCCCCAGGCAAAGTTTTTGTAGTTGTCCCAGGCAAACTTCATCATCTGAAAGACAAAAACAAGCTGGTCAGAATACAACCAGCAGATTCACACCACCAGCTTTTAAAACAGGAATGGTGTGAAGCCTCTAGCAATGTCAAGGATAGATTTTGGATTTGCTTTGGATTAAAGCATGCAATTATCACATAAACCATACAGCAAAACAATGCCTTCAAAAATCCTCTCAAGTGCCTCTTCAAAATCAAATTATAAAACAAACCGCATTGTCATGCTTCTTCTAAAGAGCTTTTAGATCTCAACTGGAAACCAAAATTATCTTGTGTTTTCCTCCTTATTTTCTGACTAATAAGATCGAAAGGATCTAATTGTGTTATGCTGCCCTGGAAGGTAGACAAAGTTTTATGCATTTTAGGCAAAATGCAACGGTTTAGATTATAAGGCCATCTACCTAAAGAAAATGTGGATTTAATCATTTTGGCTGAGCCAATGCTTCAGAGATCCATCTCTGCCTCGGCCGACACTTGCTTATAATTAGCTCAGCACATTCTGAGGGGAAGTTGGTTAACATTAATCAAGTGAACGCATACATTCATGACTTTAGGCAGACAGTGACAGCAGCTGAAAAATGAAGTATCCAGGCAATGTTCTTGTTTGTTTCAACTTCTCTAGGAGGAGATAAACAGGGGCCTGCAGCCTTCATTTAATACATACATTCTTGGTTTTGACAATTAGTGACGTCTATGCAAGTTTCTTCTGCGTGTGGATGTGGCTGGCATTTCAAAGAACCTTATATTTATATTTTTTTTCATGAGCAGTACAGTATTTAGGTAATAATATAAACAAGCATATAAAACACGTGTGGCATATTATCATCTGTAAATCAGTTATACAACACAAGAGGCACATCAAAAACATAAAGTTAAATAGTTCCCTACTTCCTAAATTTCTCTCACTTTTCACTGGGAATTAGCCAACACTCCACTACCCAGACTGACAGAATTTGATGTGGTTGACTGACAGAGCAGGAAAAGGATTTTCTCTGAGGCGTATTGGTAATATGGTGTGATTTATGTCATTAATACCACATAAGCCTTTGGGGTTCTCCAGGGGTGAGCTGAGAGCAGCCTCCATCCAAGCCCATGACACAGAGGAATTAGAAATTTCATTCATCCATATTACCTATGTCAAGACGAACCATTACCAAGGGACAATCCTATCACCCCAAAGCCCATTATTGGCTTTTCCCACCACTATTATTGTCTATCAGGGTCTGTTTCCAAACATAACCACTTCAACCATAAGGCCTGCTTAACAAAGGATGGAATCTAAAAAGTTACAGTAAAAAATTCTTAAGTCGGGTTCTTCAACAGGGTCAGGTACTCTGTCATCCAATACCTTCTACACCAGATGAGGTCAAAAGGTTTCCGTGTCTAAGACTCCGGCCGCCCAAGCCATAGACTATTTTCTCGACGACCACAAGTAAGCTATACTCTCTGAAAGACAGGATTTTGCTGTTATACCTCAATTATTTGATATGTCTCACTTTGTATTTTGTGTTACTACTTTCCGGCTTTAATTTATTTACTTTACTTCAATTTGAGTTTTCGGAATAGGGCTTGTTGGTCGGCCTGTTGTTAACGAAGCATGTGACACGACACATTTCACTTGCAATGTCACATCCTGCTTTGTACACTCACGTGGGTTTATAAACACTTCTGAAATAACGAGTGTGTTTGCTCACACATCAACACACAGACAGAATGTAACTCTAGCAGATTATATGTCAGACAATTTAAATAGAGAGTATTTCAAAAGGTGCTGATTCACTTCGAGATACGCCAATATCAACACCAATAATTTATGCAAAACTACATCCAGAGAAACTGAAGAACAAGCTCACGACATGTTTTGTAGATCAGCATCAAGGATATTGATGGTGTAACATTTGTTTGCATGACAATAACGATTTAAGGCCAAGAAATAACTGTCAAAATTGCATGTGACAGGACCAGACCCGTAAGCCAAAGATTCCATCACCCATGAGAAGTAAAAGCTTTTCAGAGCAAGGAACAAAAAACATGAATATCAAATGATTCCAGTCTCAGTTGGAAAATGATCTTTTTCCTTCTAAATGCTACGTAGTCTTGCTCTACTCATCATAGACTGAAAGGATAATGGAAAAAATAGGTTTGACATAAATGCTCCGTTTTGTAAATGTTTGAACTCCGTGTTCACTTTATCTGGGCCGAAGAAGCTCGGTAGTTAAAGTACAACTGAATGTACGGAGATGTCTGCCAACAAGCACAAGCGTTACAGAGGTTCATCACCGACGACATCCATAACTGAGGAAACCAGGAAACCAAACCAGATGCTCCACACAGATAGTGTTAATATTAGCTGCCTATGATAAAAAACTGAGCATGAAATATCCCAGAATCATTTCCAGATGCTATTATTTGACTTCCATTTCAATAATAATCCTAGTAATCTATCCAACAATGGTCAAATACTCGATAGAAAAATACATAACGTGCAATACAAAAATATGCATTAGAAATTACTTATATTTATATGTAAATCATCACAATTGAGTGATGACAAGTAAATCAAACCACTCAGTCAAATCCAGCCATCTCCTTAACTCCAACACTATATGAGTCTCCAAGTGGATAGAACACTGGGCTGGATGTAATATTCCACATGTAAACACTGCATGATAGTGGATGTTCCTACCCCATCAAAGGGGAAGAAATGCCCTCAGTAGAATGTACCCAGAATGCATTGTGATCACAGGGGGGTAAAAGCATTAGCATGCTAAGGGCAAAGACACCAAGAATACCACACCAAATAAGCCATTGTTTTTATCATCATCCAGATCGACATCTTCATCTTTAGTGCAGACTTCTAAAAACAATAGAGCACAGAGACGAAATCAATCAATATAATTCACTACAGCCCCCGCCCCCGTGCAAATGTACTGGGGCGAACTGTTACAGGGAATAACTTAGGGGATATTGTGATTAGTTAGCTGGTTATTGGGTAAAGCAGGTCAGTAGCAGCCACCAATTAGAATGCAGCAATTTATGAAGACACACCTTGTCAATTTCACTCCCCGATGAATGCTTCCTACGCAAGACAACACACAACATCAAATATTATGAAAAAAAAATGGTTTTGAGTGCTTTGGTGAATATTTACACCAATGACTTCCTCAACGTCCCCTGGGAAAGACACAATATCAGAATTGTTTTTATCTTAGCAAAAATAAATAATTACTGCGATGAGGAAATGAAGTGACTGCTCTTTTGATATAAAGGAGCTTAATAGTTTAAGCACAAAATCGTACAAATACACCAAGGAAATGCCAAGCAAGATGGGGTGTCAATTGACCCAGCCAGGGCTGAGGCCTGAGGCGTAGGGTGTCCTAAAATGGATACCGTGCCATGACTCATAACCAGCCACTCATTTGTAGAGGGTTAAAAAAGTATTGACCAGCAGGAAATACAATGAGCGCTTAGTCATGAAGTGCCTGCAGCTGCACTGAATCACACTGTTTGATGGTTGTTAAAAGCTGAATTATGATAATGATACATCACATCAGCCCTGTTGAACAACTTTGATTGCTTTTGCACAGTCGGCAGCAAATAACCTCCCGATAATGTTGCATATAATGTTTGAAAGGTCTATCATTTGTGGATGCGGGCCGAGTCTGTTGTGTTTCGAAAGACTGGCTGAAGTACTTCTAAACACAGGATGTGTACTGTACGTATATCCTCATGTAGTCGGGTTTTAACATGAATCTAAGCAGCAGAACTGCAGTCTTATTTACTGGATCCAATATAGAGTTTTGCTGTATACAGTAATCCATGTATAATCCGATTTGGAAACATTATGTATTCCTTCCTTAGGCTTTACTCAAAATACTCACATAAAATTTCTCGTGTAAAAAAAAAAGATTACCAACACCACCACAGCAACTAAATGACTATCTAAAGAGGGATTTTTTTATTGTGCATTAAGTACATTACAAGTGCTTTTTTAACAACATTGTGCTTCCAAAGCAAACACACGCCGTCACCGGCTGGGTGTTCAGTCGACCGCCCCAAATGAGGAAGGGGGTGAAGTCCAGGATTCAAGGAGGAAACCTCAACGCGGCGCAGCCTTTTTTCTGGATGCCTAATTACAGCAGATCCCCAGCTTATCTGCACAGTGTGGGTCCTCATCACACTGAAGTGTACATGCCTTATGGGAGACTCTTCAAAGTGCCTTCTCTTAAATGATACAACCCTCCACACCGAAAAAGACCACAATGGACTTAAGCTCCAAGCATGCGACTGACAGGCATTTAAAAGAGAACTACAGAGATTCAGCATTTACGCATTGGTGGGAGGGCTACATAAACGATAGCTAAGTAGAACTGATTTTGCAACATAGTAAATGCGTTCAGATGACAGCTGGTGGTCCTGTTTGAATCGGTTGGCTGAACACGACATTAGCAATGCTAAATGTTGTTGGGTTCAACAGAAAAAAAAGAATATGCATGCATGAACGGAGGTTGCTTTGGATAAAAGCTTGAGCTAATGTCATAAATAATGCACATGGGGGTATACAACTCATAGATGGAAGGCAGGTGTTAGGAATAATAGATAGACATATGAAGAGTAGCTCTGGCTGTCTGCTGGTGTTCATGGATCTGGAATACAGGGACCGCAAGTGTGTTTACTGAGGACGATATGACGTGTCCTTGTAAACACTCTTGCTATGGCTGACACAAATCAAGAATATTATGGCACAGGAATGCTTTCCAGACTGCGCTTTTGAAAATGATCTACTGTACAAGCAAATGATGCAAAACTGCTAGAAATCTGAACACAGAGCAAAAGTTGAAACAAAGCGTGCTGCTGCATCAGTGGGCTGTTTACATCTACACAGCACAAAATCCTTATTATTACAATAAACCCACAATTATACCAAACAGTAACATATAATTTCATTTTAAAGACCCACAAACATCCATTTGAAACAGAAGAGAGCAAAATATGAAATAATGACAAATTATAGAATTTGAACTTTTGTTATTAAGGTATTTTCTAAATTGCTGGATAAAATAGCTCCCAGGTCACCACCATGCAGTTATAAAAATGTATTGCTGCCAGGATGGATCAGCCTTTATTGGATCCAAGCCTGATATCTAAGAGGAAATGTATATCGAAATATACTGGAACCCTGCTCTTCTGTCCTTTCTGTACTTTACTGTAAACATTTTACAACTTTGGAACTGATTTGAAAATCTAGTCACAATTACAGATAGTATAGTAACAGATACATGTACAGACATTTTAATTACAAACTTGATAGGTTCACTTCTAACTCCCGATTTGTTTGTTTTGAATCCATCAGGTACCAGTAAAAAAAGGTCAAAAAATGTAGGCCATCGAACTGGAGAGTCTGCTAAATTACTCAAATATCAATATAAAAGCAAAGTTTAAGTTGGTAATGACTAAAGTCAAGAAAGCTGGAGCCTTCTCAATTAATCTAGATGTAAACATGGTCCAGAATGCTAAATTAGCACACGACTAAAGAACATGGCAAGGTTGTCAGTTTAATTTCCAATTTAATCAAATTGCCCAAAGACAAAAGGTAATAACAGAAGTGGCTGGGTGATAAGTCAATTTAGAAATGTCCCCTAAACGAACACATCATACTATGTGTCTAGAAACTAATGGCTTCTCAGGGGCTTACGTGAGGAATAAATTAGTGAAAAATGTGACTGGTACACTCAAGCTAGTGCTAATCAACCAGTCATCTACTCAGCATTTCCCACCTCAATTTCCTTCAAAGCTGACGATTAAACCATTATCCAGTCCTCCTCCCAGTAAGAACAATACACTTCCTGTCCCATCTCATTTGGACACCCACTGCTTCTCAGCTGGAGTGCCGAATCACTCAAAAAAGATGGATGAGAAAAATCACCAGATCGCCACACTGATAGATGGGTTTCAATTTCTATGTTGTCACGTTTCTGGCCATACATCCTCATTTGGAAGGAAAAAGCGAGAGAGGGCAAAAAAAGAAAAATGCATTGGCACTATCAGGTTGAATGTTTGAATAAAAGAGTAAGGAATATGTAAATTCATTGTGTTCCTTCCCACGTGCACAGATAGCATTCCCCACAGCTCAGAGAGCAAGGCAACTGTTCAGAAGTCACTTGTTTAATCACACTCAAGTGCTGAACAGACAATATTCAAATCCTGACAAGGCCATACACAATGAAAGGTACCACTCAGCTCTGAAGTCACCAATGCCAAGCAATCCCGGCTTCAACTACTGTATAACTGTCTTTGTCTGGACGTTTGTTTATTTTCTCTCTCCCTTCTGCTCTGAGTATCTGCCTCTCGTCATCTCTCTTTCCTGTTAACTCTCTTTGGTTAACCTTCTCCCTATCAAAATACACTTGAAGGGCTGAGCACTGGAAAAAGCTTCCCTCAAATCCCTGGGGACTACAGGACCTACAACACAGAGTAAAGGACGAGGAAAATGCAGTGAGGCTGAAAACCAGGGGGAATTCCAACTAGGAATAATCCTCAACGCTTCAATGTGACATTATACAGCATGTTTCCAACCTGAGAAGAATATGTTCTCACCTGGCCTGTTACTAACACAAGGCAATCAAGATTATCTTTCTAAACATTATGCTTCCTCAGTCAGAGGGATGCTATTTAAATTGAACAAGGTGAAAACCAAGCATCCTCTGGTTCCAAGGCCTGGTTTACAAACCGATAGATTTCAGCATTTTCGAGTCTGCTCGAGCCAAGACAAATATCCATACTGTTTATATTTACATTGTCATGTCTCCAGACAGCAATCACACATTTGTGGATGTGTCATTCCAGATGTTCTGAGCTGTGTGCCTGAACACTTCGCTAAGCAACCAGCCCAGCCCATTGAACTATACATGAAGAATTTCCCCTCAATACACCTTACTCCTGGGCTGTTTGCATCTTTCAAATTCTTCTAGTGTGCTACCTCTGGAGGTTCTCCTACTAGGTCTGAAGCCCAGTTAGAGCTGGCCCTTGTGTGTACAACACCCAACACACACACACACACACACTTTGAGGCACCAATATGAAATTTACATCAGACAGACAGATATATTAGGAGAAAAGTACAAAAATTAGGAACAGATATTTGGCTCCAGATTGTAAAATTTTCAGGAAAATCATACCACACCAAAAGGATAACAGGTCAAAATGAATTAGACAATCTAAGAACTCAATGCCAAATTCAGAAGTAATGAGTAGATTTGGGAAAATCTATAAAAGGCTGTAAAAGGGCAAGACATTTGCAACCTCAGACCTGTGTCCTCTATTTGTCTCTAATTGGGATTGTCTAGAGAAGATCTACATCATTTCTTTTTACTGATACAAATCATATAGACTACTGCGCACAACTAAATTCACTTGCTCGACTGGACAATTCAATTTACACAGGTCATTCCATACCACTAAAAATAAATTTGAATAGTGAGACAAGCACTCCGTTGAAATCCTGCATGTCCAGAGATAAATGACAAATAATTGACAATATACAAAAAAGACAAACGTCAAAAATAAAGCCTCAACACAGAATAACTTGGAATAAGAAGTAACCAAGTTGCAACATTATAAAAACAAAAAATGAATTACTTTACAAGAAAATTATTTGAAACCTTGTCCTAAATCAACAGTCCATGGTCCAACTATGTGTCCATGGTTACTGCTCAAAATACTGGAAAAGAAACTTGAAAAGTACAGGCTCAGTGAGCACAGCCTTGCCATTTTCAGATTTTTGACAGGAAAACCTGGCTCCCTGTAGAGAAAAGGCTGTGTAATCACTGCTTCACAAAAGAACCAGAGACAGAGCTGCACTTTCTGACAGAAAAACTGTATAATATATAACCAGATAAAGAAAGTGTTTGTAATCTTGCAACCATTTCTGTGTTGATTCGGATGTATGTTTGGGGTCATTGTCTCGTCAATCTCTAGGTTTTTGGACAAAAAATTCCTATTACTTAGTGGAATCCATTATGCCATTGCTATTATCAAGAGCTCCTGGATCATTAGTAGCAAAACAGCCCCAAAGCATCAATGATCCACCACCATGTTTAACTGTGGGTGCTGTTCCTTTAGTTCCCCTTTGTTGCCAAATATGTCATTGGTGCCAAAAAGGCAAACTATTGCAATTGTAGTTCCAATAATGTGTGGCAGACTTCAGGCACTGCAATTTCTGGGTTGGGCCGAGTAAAGACTTATTTTGTGGAACTCTTCCAAAGTGCTTTTTGACATGGTGCTGGTGTCTAACATTTGATTTTGAGACTTGAAAACCTCAAAGCGCCACTAAAATCTACAGTTCTGAAATTATTGTCTGATTTTTCTTTGCCTCCCTCACCATTTTCTTCCATGTGCATACTGACAGTAAGCACACACACACATATTCTTCAAATGTGCAACCGTTACAGAATTCTGAACACGTTGGTTATTGCCTTGACTGTGCTTAGTGGTATATTCTATTGTCTATGTATTGTATTTATATCCACTAACCTACAGTATCTGTGTAGGTCATCAACCATCTGTCTTTTGTCAGCTGAATGCTCTTTTGTTTTATCAAGGTGATGAATGACTATGGTCCAATCCCAATGTCCCCCCTAAACCCTCACAGACTTTAGTGATGTCACCTGGTAAGTGACTGAGTGCAAGAGGCTGCAAGGGCTCAAAATGCAAGAAATCAGAATGGGACAGCTCTTTGCGATGTTACCTTGATGACGCTGAAACATGTTGCACACTATTTTTCTTTGCTGCTTAGGCACCTAAGATTCATATGTCTTGCACGCTCTTGCCCTACTGAGTAGACGAGAGGTAATTGATAATATTAATCTATATTTGCCAATAATCAATGTACCATTTTTTGTCAAAACAGCATTATAAAAAACTATAAAAAACTGAAATAGTTTAATTAAGTAGGTGTGTAAGGTGATTGCATATTCCTGATTTCATGTGAGCTCTGTTAACATCAGCTTTGCTCGTCCCATGCTTGTTTGTTTATGTTCTTCTTTCTGCTCTTATAAGTCGGGTTTGTCAAGACTTTTTCTCTCGCTTCCGGGCTTTCCCTGGGAACCCCGGTGTTATACATCACAAAGCTATGAATTGTGGGCTATTCCCTTAGGCAAAGTCTGCAGAAATGTGGACTTACGACAAGGGTGCATACAGTGCTCAGAATGTCTGCAAGAGAACCCTTGCGCACTTGATGATTTGACAGTGGGACAGGCCTAAGCCCTCACAGAATTAGCGAGAATGTGCTTTAAAGTCTTTTAAAAGATGTGAGAGACCCCCTCAGATTTTTGACTTTGTTGCTTTCATTGGAGCCTGTCCTCACTCTATGGGAGCTCAGCTCCCTCTGGCACCCATGTAATTCGAGCACTAATATGGCTATCCTTAATGTTTGAGCTAAAACATGTCCCATTGTTTATGTTGTTTATTTTTCAGTTAATTTGCTTATTTTCATGAACGATGACATTACTTCTTGATTTGACTGTATTTAGGACAGTAAAGCATTAATGCTGTATTAATGGAGTTGGCTTGCCTGCTGATATCCATTAAGAGTGGATCAGATTTTCTGTTATTTGTGATGCTACCATTCACTTTATTTTCCCAACCTTGTGTTGTTAAAAAGGGTAATTGTCTTACAGACCAACTAAACTGCCCTTGCACCATTAGCTTGCCCTTTTTATTGTATATTGCCCATTTGTTTTAGTTTTTTCCTATCTTGATTAAAGTTCCTGTTGGCTCTATTGATCATTATTAGTGCTGTAATAATCTTATGTAATATTTTTTTTCCAGAGCATGCTTTCCTTCCAATGTACATACGGTTGTAATTAACATTAGTTAACCCCCATTGCAAATCAGTTACTTGATTGGTCCAACAAACTCAGTTTGAATAAAAATTTAGACTGATGGTTATAAAACAGGATAAAGTCATTGTTCTTTCTCTTTTTCTTTGCTGGTTCCGGTGATGTGGTAACTATTTCTTTGCTCCTACAGATATTTCTTAACTAATGTTGTCAGTAAAGTGTAATATGTTTTCCACAGATGGAGTTTTTTATTTTTTTAAGTAAAATTTTAGGCCACCAGGTAGCATTGGTGAGCACAACTACGTGTTGTTCTTCCAAAGCTGTGTTTGTCTCACAGCCATTTATAATTTGCTTACCATATTATTATTATTGACTTGCTTACCATAGCTTATATCTGTATCATTAAAGTGTTTGAAAGATTATTATTTTCAAAGAGACATTTTTAAGAGAAGCTCACCAAAAATCGGTTTTAAAGATATTAGCTGTGTTCTAAGTAAATACACGAACACAGGTGTACCCCGTGCGCCAGGAAATAATACTGCTGTTTTCCCAATGCTTCTTCAGAGGACGCATAGCATAGTGGATAAGGCCCTCGCCATTCATGCAGAAGTTACGGGTTTGAAAAACCAGTGGAGTTTTTTGTGGAGATAAAACAAACAAATTAATTTCACACATTTGTTTCAAAAGTTACAGTATATTTTTTTCAGCTTATACTGACAAATATTGTTTGTCAATCTCTAAATCATTGAGTTCACTTCATTGACAGTAATTCCTTGTTTTTCTCTTCTGCCTTCTTCTTGGTCTAATCTCCACAAAGTAGTCTTGTGATTGGCTGCCTTTTCTCCATTTATGTCACTTGCAGATGAAGACTAATGTTTATCAGTACAATTTAGTTTTGCCTGGATGTTTGTTTGTGTAAAACTGTGGTTTGTGCCACTGAAAGATTGTATCCTTGAGTTGCTCTTCATTTATGATATTGTCACGTAGTGGGTGTAGTGTTAAGGGACGGAGACCCGAAGACATGAAGTAGTGGTAATCCATAATCATGTAATATGTCCACAAGGTCCGGAAACTAACATACAATAATAAAGTGTGGCATTTAGTGAAAGCACTACGGAGTAAACTATTAGCAACGTGCTCTGGAAGTAACACGGAACAGAACTAATATCTACTGATAAACTGTACACCTAAACAATCACTCTAAGAACAAAAGCAATACACTGAACACTCAGTAACTCCGGGATACCTTCGGACATCAGACATTGAAAACTCTTAACCACCCGTAACAGGTTCCTAAGAACACAATGATCAACACCTCACGCTAGCTTGGCAGTTCTTTAAATACAAGATAACAGGCTACTAACCACACACGGTTGAATGCAATCAACCCTTTTGCTACCAATACAGCCTAGTACTGCTAAGCTAACGGGAGGTGCTGTAACCCTTAAAGGAACATTCCACGTAAACATTGAAAATAATTACGAACTATAACCCCATGCTATGCACTGAAATAAACAGTTTACACAGGAAATGATAACATAACAGAAAGGAGTCCTTATCTCAGTTCATTACATCATAGCACACCCTGGGCTGGAGGGGACAAAGCCCCCCCAAAAAGACCACCACACCGGGGACTGGCTGTTCAGGCAGCCCGGGGACTGGCAGTTCAGGGAGCCTGGGGACTGGCAGTTCAGGGGATCCCGAGATGGGCTGGACAGGGGAACCCGGGATGGGCTGGACAGGGGAAACTGGGACTGGCTGGACAGGGGAACCCGGAACTGGCTGGACAGGGGAACCCAGGGACGGTCTGGACAGGGGAACCCAGGACAGGCTGGACAAGGAGACCTGGGATGGGCTGGACAGGGGCCTCCAGTTGGAGTGGCGCAGGGAGCTCTGGTTGCAGTGGTGCAGGGAGCTCCAGTAGGCCCAGATGTTAAGAAATCAGGGGGTCCAACCAGTCCTGGAACAGGGCCTCCTGACGTCACCGGAGGAGCTAGCCCAGGTAGTAATGGAGCGGGTAGCTCCATATCCTCCATCGCCGTGTCGTCCTGGAAGTCCGGTGGTGGAGGCAAAAGCGGACCCTCCAGGACCTCGGCAGCCTGGATCTTTACATCCTCCACCGCCGTGTCATCCTGGAAGTCCGGTGGTGGAGGCAAAAGCAGACCCCCCACGTCCTCGGCAGCCTGGAATTCCAATGCCGGCTGCGTCAGGTCCTTTTAAAGCTTCCAGTAATTTATTCTAACTCAATCAAGATAACAGAGTGATCTCCAGTCTTGTCCTTTGTCAACACTCTTACCTGTGTTGACAAGAAAATCACTGACATGATGGCAGCTGGTCTTGTTGTGGCAGGGCTAAAAATCAGTACAAATGTTTTTTTGGGGGATTAAGTTCATTTTGTGGCAAAGGGGTATTTATCAATTCATTGCCATTTCATTTGATCACTCTTTATGACATTCTGGAGTATATGCAAATTGCCATCATCAACACTGAGGCAGCAGACTTTGTGAAAATTAGTATATGTATGTTCACAAAAATGTGGGACACAACTATATATCTGGAAGAAGAAGAATGAAGCATATGCTGAAAAGAACCCTCTGCACACAGTCAAGCATGGTGGTGGCTCAGTGATACTCTGGGGCTGCTTTGCATCCTCTGACAAAGGAAACCAGGAGTGTGTGGAAGGCAAGCTTGATTAATTAAAGTATCAGGAAATTCTAGGAGAAAATGTCTTGCTGTCTGTGAGGAAGCTGAAGCTTGGGAATCATTGGACCTTCCAACAGGACAATGATCCCAATCATACCTCAAATTCCACCAGGGGCAGAATACGTCTAGAATATGCTACAGTGTCCATCACAGTCACCAGAATTGAAACCCATAGAAACTCTTTAGTTGAATTTTAAGAATGTGTTTGCTGCACGAAAACCCAAATATATTACTGAACTGGAGGCCATTGTTTATGAGGAATGAGCTAAGATTCCTTGCATATCTCGTTTGCAGCAGGTCATAACAGCAAAATAGTGCTCTACTAAGTATTAAAGATGCTTGCAATGAAGCGGTTGAATAATTTTGAGACTGGAGCATTATCAGTTGAATTTAGGGAAACCAGTTGAAGCATTCGTTGTGTGAGCTATTTCAATTGCCTTTGTTTGATGTGTTCATTGCAAACAGCTGACAGTCAGTACATGTTGACAATAAACATGATTTGAAATGGGGGTTGAATAATTTTGATTACAATGGTATATCCATATTTCAAGCAAATTAAGGAATGTTTAAAAAAGTAGAATTTGAAAAGAGAGACAGATCAAGTAAAAAATAAAGTGACAGAGAAAGAGAGTGAGATGCAGACAGTCTAGAGTGAGAAACAGAAACAGCAGTAAACCTTTATTTTGTTAAAATAAACCAAACACCCTTCACTAAAACTGTTTTCTGTGCCACCACCAATTCCACACAAACAAAATCCAATCCAGCACCAATTTACACATGATCATTTTTCCTCTCCAACCGTGCAGACAAACCCACTGAGCCCCAATACCTCCTGAAACCATTCCACCCTGTTCATCATTTTGTAAAACTCAAAATTGACCCTGGGGCGCTCAAAGAGCATCACCTTAAATAATAGCACTGGGCCCCGTCCATTCTGATAGCTAACAAACAAGACATTCAAGGAAACACATTTGCCCTTTTCCCTACTTGAATACCATGGCCAATCACATACATCTCCACACTGAAAACCGGGGCTCTATGTAATACCCTCCACTGGAGGCAACCTGACCTTTTCGTAACTGAGATTTCATAGAGCGTCCTCTCCACCTGTTTCCATCCATGCATAAGGAAGAGCAAGAAAAGAGAGAGAGAAAGGAACAGAGGAGCAGAAAGCAAGAGAGAAAGTCTGAACATTCGAGGTGTGAACTTTCAAACGTTACAACGTTGAAAGGTTTTGAAATCCTAAACTTTAAGAGAAATATCCTAAAATATAAACAATTCATAAATTTTATTTCATTAGGTTAAAAGAATAGTACAGTTATAACTAACTAATATATTATACTGATGACCTACCGCACTGGTCCTCAAACCCTTCCACGGACGGCCAAGTGTATGCAGGTTTTCGCTTTTACCTTGTACAAGCCTGATGGAGTAGCTCACTAATTGGTTAGTGTCTCTCCTCACCTGGCAGTCTAAGTCCTAATTATGCTCAAATTGAAGGGAAAGACCAAAAACCAGCATACACTAGGCCCTCCATGGAAGGGTTTGAGGACCACTCACCTACGGCAACAGTTCTGTAAAGTCAGGAGAAGCAAATGTTGAGGAAACTTGAATATTTTTTCACTCCTCGAAAGTTTTTTAACTTTAAGGGAAATTGGCAATTTGTCACATCCCTAATGCACACTGCCTTAACAGGTGGACATGGTGGAAACCTAATACAGTATTCCACCACATTAGAGGCACAGTACTTCTCACAGATCATGTAGAAGCACAAAGAACATATTGACTAACTGTGCATTCTGAGAGGTCGTTCTCCACACCACTGTATTTCTCCATGCCTGAAACCCTGGAGGCCACTGATAACAGTTATCCTATGATAACATTGTGGGTTACCTAAAATAAAGTATCTGAGTAAATGTTCATGAAAACCCCTTACCACATGTCTGTCAGTAGGTTTCTATGCATTTCAGCATGTGTTTCTACACCTGAGCCAGAAAAGCAGACTTTTCCTCATTTAAATGCTGATCATAAAAGTTTAGTTAAGAAAAAGAAAGAAAGTATAATATTTTATTAATCTCGCACCACATAAGGCGAGGGCTCCATAAATTTCCACAGTGTGTCTCTAAGACATCCCAGCTTGCCGCCTTCTCTTCAGGCTCATTGTGTAATGCAATTGTTATGTTTGTGCCACGAGCAGGGAAGCGTCTCTTTAATCTCAGGATGGGAGGATTGTGGGTAATAAATCACCCCGCAATCCTGGCATGGCAGCTCCATGCAGTGAGGCGTTAACGAGGTGCTGTGTCATCACCTGGAGTGGGCACAAAGAGGGAGGAGCCAAGGGAGAGAAAAGCATGATGTCAGCATCACACCTCCCCTCTTCTCCTCACCAAACGCCTCTGGCATCTACACCAGTGAAGAGACCCACCGTCTAGCACATCCAATAGTTTACAAGGACCCCAAAATAAACATTCTATCTCAGCACATTCCTAAAAAAACAACTAAAAACAAAAATGAAGATGGGGTAAATATAAAGAGCTGGAAAGCAGATCTATCAGCCATTAATATAAGATGTTTTTTTTGGTTCGCAAATGGCAATTTAGAGAAAACTGTTTATAGGGGCATAGTTTCCAGGGAACAAAAACAGTTGTCAAGGAAATCTTTGTTTAGGATACATGTATTAATATTTGAATGGTTCAAATAGCCAACATATGAAAAAAGGACGGGCAAATCAACAGCCTGCTTGGAAATAATTTGCTTTGTCAATATGGCCAGTAGGGAGAGTTCATTTAATACTGCATTTAATCATGTTTATCTTTGGAAGGCAAATCCATGTTGGCAGAGCTACAAGCTCAAATTTTGAGGAAACTCCCAGTCCTATAGCAGATGGTTGTCATACAGCTTTATGGTGAATCAACAAAGTATGCCGAATGTGAATGACCTTGTTGAGTAAAAATGCAAATGTATGTTGCTTCAAAAACATATCCATCACTTTCCCAGAAATCACTATTGATTTTCAGTTTAGTTTCAATACCTTTTTGTTTGCAACAAAAAAATTATTAATCCAATGGAATCTGTTAGTAGTACTTTTCCCCACCTGTTACTGAGAAAGATTTTCCTGTTTAAATCTATAAACAACAATGCAGTTGTTGGTTGTTGAAAACTTAAATTTTTTCTATATATTTTTTAAATAGAAATTGTCATTTGCCACACTGTGCATGGAGGCATATAGTAAACATCTGTGATAGGATTTTGAATTTCCTCAACAAAATGACATCAGAAATACATTATTTACTTATTTAAAGATACTCTAAATGTACTTTGTGTAATGGTATTGTTGTAACAACATAAACAGACTACACAGTTGACGCAGAGTTTACATACCAACAGAGGCCGGTGAACCTTAAATGAGGAGGTAGGGCTCAAATTAAAATCTGGACTGGAGTAAACAGAATGGTATCTCACACTGGGTTTAATGTGTTCCATTTCATTTACTCCAGTTCATACATTAATATGAACCCATCCTCCTCAATTAAGTTCCACTGGCCTCCACTGTTACATTTACCTAGTGAATGAAGACGATTTTGATTCGGCTGACAAAATGAGCAGTGGATATGCAAATAGACACTGATTTAAATTTCAAAATGTGTTTGATGTGGTGACCATAGTCCTGTTAGTCTCAATGTCCAGATGGCCGTTTCCTGGGAGACACACAGCATAAATAACAAGAAAAGTTTCTCTATTAAACAGACACATGCCACCTTAGGCAGATTCCTCAGAAAACATCCGGTTTTGAGGGACATTAACATTTTGTGATATAGTGAAATAGCAGATGCTCTTATTCAGAGCGACTTGTAGTACATTCCGCTAAAGAAAGCTAGTTGGGACAACCAAACAAACAAAAATAGGTACATGTTTGCCAATAAATTAGCCATCAAAGCCATTATAAGAAGGAAGGACATTTAAATAAGTTAAGTGCAAGCATGATTTTCGCAAAAGGTAACGGTGAAATCGGACATTGGCTGCTTTTGCGTTTTGCCTGCTACGCTTGGTTTCACACGGACACATAAACAATCCCTATTACACAGAATCCATTAGTTTATGGGGGTGTCTGCCTCTCAGTGTAGTTTAAGTGTCTGCGTGTGCAGCAGGCTGTACTGTTTTCATCTCAACCTCCATCTCCCTCTAGTAGAGATTTATTCTCACTTGGCTCCCAAACGGATCATTAGGAGACACAATCAAGTCTCTGCCAGGGCCAAAGATGCTGTTCAACTCAATGAATGATTCAAGATTCAACAGCAAAACAGCCACAGAGAGACAATTAAAATGGCTGCTGTGGGGTCCTAGGTTGTGACAATTGTGAAATTCTGGTTTCAGAGCAGCTAAATGCCCTCAGTAGACCACAAAAGAGAAGCAACAGAGAGACACACAAAGGCGCTCTGGCCAATTAAGCATGTTAAAATGGACATGCTTCCCTAAGCTATAGCATTCTTCAGGAACTTTTCCTAATCTTGAAGTTAAGGTAGTCATAATGATATCTAGTCCAATTGATCTTTCAATGGGATGACACTGGCACGTATCTGCCTGCTGCCATGTTATTTCTGCAGAGGTCTTTGAGGCCTGTGGCTTTCGGCCAGCGAATATTCAGAGGGCTGGCACAGCTTTGGTTTTATCGTTCAACCAATGGTTATAGATGCCGACCATCAGCTGGCTGAAGACACAACGCCCAGGTAGTATGCTACCACATGCTAGTGAGTGTGCAAGCTCTGGTCTAGGGTGTTAGGTTATCCATGGTCATCATCTCACATACACACACATACACACTCACTTTAAAGAGTTACTGAGCAGTGGACATGAGGACACAAGGTGAATGGAGAATTCCTATACATTTCCTGACATAACTGCATTTACATTAATGCCAGTATGAAAAATGTATGAACTCCCTACTGTAAATCGCTCTGGATAAGAGCGTCTGCTAAATGACAAATATGTAAATGTAATGATTTAATATGCAGAGGCATCAGTGCAAGATCTTCCTTTTAGATTTTGAGCCAAGTGAAAAATGTAGTGCATTAGTGGCGGGTAAGGCAAGACACTTTAGAACATTCCTCGGTTTAAGTGAATTATTTCTTCAGCTACATTCGGGGAGGCTGCAGGATGACAAATGCATAAAAAGCTCAAGTTAAATACTCCACGTTTACAGTTTCACCCAGGTCACCTCGCCAGCCTAATCGATATGCGTTAGAAAGGCTGCCTGATGTTAAAGCATTGGAAGTCAGTGGAAGTCAAGTGTTCGCTCTCTTCCCAGCACCACCTGACCCCACCTCAGCCATCTTTGTCCTTTACCATTACTGAGTTCTGTATTATTTGAGAAGCTATGAAGGAAGCTATGAAGCAGGAAGTGCTAAGAGAAGGACAAGCACGCAGTCAAAAGTAATTTGTGCAAGAAATTGCCAATTTGAGTTTGTAGCCTGGGGATATGGCTACGTCCGTACATTCCCATGGCTTATTAAAGTCAAATCCACAACAACTGACACGTCCCAGAAAACATCAAAAGGGACCCAGAGCATTTGTCGCAGGGGTCCACAGGGGGGGCCACGGGGGTTCCACAAGGGGGGGGGGGTCCACAGGGGGTTTCAGTTTCTTCAAGGAGAAGGGTGGACGTTGTTGAGCTACGAAGTGCATGAAGAGTAGTTTGGATATCTGATGTGTGTGTTAGTTTAGGGAATGGGGATGAAGAACAATAAACAAGATCTTATATTAGGAAGTAATCAAAATTTAAGACAGCTCTGTGTCTGTCTGTCTGTCTGTTTTCATGAGTATAACCAAACTCTAGGTGTCAGTCTGTGATGTTGTAGTGTGTGATGTGTCAGTCTGTACACCGCGTTCCAAATTATTATGCAAATACACTTGTACCTAAATAGTCGATGCAAATGACAGTCAGTATAATTTTCAAGTCACCAACTGTTAGGTAGTCGAATTTCATTAAACAAACCACCCAATGAAAAGAGTATTTTTTTATAAAAAACTCAAAATGCACTGTTCCAAACTATTATGCACAACAGAGTTTCAAGACATTTTATAGAACAGAACATTGTCATTTGTTGAATTTGCAGCATTAGGAGGTTATATCTGAAATATAAATAAATATAATGTAAATGTATATATTAATAAATATACTGAAATCAAAAGCTATTTCAATCAAACACCTCTTAGCAGGGCAAGTTACATGTTAACATAGGACCCCTTCTTTGATATCACCTTCACAATTCTTGCATCTATTGAACTTGTGAGTTAATGGAGAGTTTCTAATTTAATTTCTTTGCAGGATGTCAGAATAGCATCCCAGAGCTGCTGTTTTGATGCAAACTGCCTCACACCCTCATAGATCTTATGCTTGAGGATGCTCCAAAGGTTCTCAATAGGGTTGAGGTCAGGGCTGGATGGGCGCCACACCATGAGTTTCTCTCCTTTTATGCTCATTGCAGCCAATGACAAAGAGGTATTCTTTGCAGCATGAGGTGATGCATTGGCATGCATGAAGATGATTTTGCTACAGAAGACACAGCTTTTCTTTTTGTACCATGGAAGAAAGTGGTCAGTCAGAATCTCTATATACTTGTCGAGGTCATTTTCACACCTTCGGGGACCCTAAAGGGGACTACCAGCTCTCTCCACATGAATCCGGCCCAAGACATGAATCTGCCACCTCCTTGCTGACGTCACAGCCTTATTGGGACATGGTGGGCATCCACTACTCCATCCATGTGGACCATCCAGGGTTGCATGGCACTCATCAGTAAACAAGACTTTGTCTTGACAAAAATTTGTCTTCATGTATTTCTGGGCCACTGCAACCCTTTCCGCATTGGTTGTGAGCATTAGTTAGGGGTGGCTAAATAGTAGGTTTATGAACAACTGCAAGCCTCTGGAGGATCCTACACCTTGAGGTTCACGGGACTCCAGAGGCACCAGCAGCTTCCAATTACGGATGGGCATGATTAATCGACGATCAATAATTGATCATTACAAATTTTGTCGATCACCTTAATTTGTTATTGATTAAACTAATGCAGTTTGCGTTGCGTATAAGTATTGAAGCAATGAAATAAAATTCATTGTGTGGCAGAAATTAAACATTTTACCAACCAAGGGAAAAATTTGACGCCATAATCAGTTACCTGCAAGTTTCCGTTTTGATTTCAAAAGTAATCATGAAGAGGAATCAGGTACCCCGGGCAGAGTATGTCAGCGGAGCGTAGTGCTATCTGCCCAGATGGCTCTTTCTCAATATTGCTTCAGTACCTCCCCAGTAGCTCTCACTTCACCTGGTCAGGACATGCCCACCTTAATGAGCCATATGTGTGTAGTAGGGATGGGACGGTATGAAAATTTCATATCACGATTATAGTGACCAAAGTTATCACGGTTATCAATATTATCACGGTTTTGGTAAAATGAGATGGAAATGAAAAAAAAACGGATACACACACTGAAAACATTTCACCAAGTTTTATACTTGGAAATCAACAAACTACAAATACATTTAGCAGCTCTAAGCACTTTTTATTTTACTATAGTCTACCATTTAGCACTAAAGCCTACTATCCGATGTGATATCATTATGAATTGTCCATAAATTGATGACGGATAATCTTTTTAGAATTAGGGAATAGCTTTAACA